>BQNB010032772.1:35045-52885 GCA_026074375.1 Tanacetum coccineum | reverse complement strand
CAGGAACATGTCTATCAATGACTATTGCACAAAACTCAAGTCTATGGCGGATAGGCTTAAAAATCTTGGATCTCCGGTAAGTGAAAAGAATTTGGTTATCTATGCGGTTAATGGTCTTGATTCCCGATTTTCCACTATTGTTTAAATTATACGTCACCGTGAGCCTCTTCCTTCCTTTGAAACCACAAGAAATATGTTACTACTTAAGGAGTCCACTTTGAATGATGTAGCCGGACATACCACTAATTTTAATAGTAGCACCTCGTCACCCACTATCATTATGGCCACAAAACCAGAACAAAAACATAAAAAGTCCTAACCCTTACCCTAATTATGTAATCATTTAAACAAAGGCACATGTAAATTTGGTGATCGGTGTATGTTTATTCACGATCACCAAAATAGGTCGGGTTTAAATTCCAAAAATCCTATGGGAACACCTTCTGTTCGCATGCCTGGAAATCATCAGCATACTCCCAACAATGTATCTTGGGCTACACCAGGATACTATCACACTCGCCTGGCCCACAATAACAACCAGCCCATTACCACCCCACGACAGGCCCAACTCACCTTATATCACCAACACTAGTCGACCCACCCAGCCCAGCACCATTTCATGGCCCAATAGCCAACCCAACAAGCCTCTACACCACTCCATACCAATAGCCTAGTGCCGGTCCAGGTCTGCTCAGACCCGCTCCTACACTTTACCCGTCTCAACCTACTTCACTGCCTAGTGCGTTTAGCACTATGACGTTGCAAGACCCGACTTAGAATATGGATACAGATGCCTCTTCTCATTTAAATTCTAGTACAAGTAATTTAAGTACCATTTTTAATAAATGTTTATTTCCATCTTTCCACGTTGGTGACGGTAATTATATTCCTGTTACCAACACCGAGCATAGCATTATTCCATCTCTTCATCGCCCCCTTCATCTCTATAGTGTTCTTGTCACTCCTAACATAATTAAAAATCTCATTTATGTTCGTCAGTTTACTCGAGATTATAATTGCACTATTGAATTTGATGTTTTTTGTTTTTCTGTGAAGGATTTCTTGACTCGCCGTATCCTCCTTCGATGTGACAATTCAAGAAATCTCTATCCAGTTACCAAGCCGTCAACTATCCCTACTACTTTTCCCTTACCTAGCTCCTCCACGTGGCACCAACACCTTGGTCATCCTGGTGACGAAGTGCTACGGTCTCTTGCTTCTCGTCAATTTATTTCATGTAACAAAGAAAATTCTACTCATGTTTGTCATGCGTTTCAACTTGGCAAACATGTGAAACTTCCTTTTCATAGTTTGGATTCTATTTTTGAACATTGTTTTGATATTATTCATTCTGATTTATGAACTTTTTTGATTGTTAGCTCTAGTGGGTTTAATATTAGATTTAAGTTCATTTGGATACCAAACATTTTGTGGATACCGGGGGACTCATCTCCACCCTCCATCTTCATTTCATCCAATGGATGAGATTAAATCCCCAATTTACACTGTATGGGTATTTTGGTCATTTAACGTCTATTATATAAACCTCTTTTTCTTATTAACCACTCATTTAACACACGCATAACGTGTTTTTTTTCTCTCTCTCTCTACATCAACAGATGATGTACTTTTTCTATCTCTACACGAACAACTAATCCCATCAGGTGCAAACAACAGATCGATCGATTGATCTTTAATCTTTAAATAAAAATAACACGAACAATTAATCGATCGATCTTCGATCGATCCATCAGCTTTTTCTTCATTTGATTAACATCAGGTTAGATTCATCATATCTTTTTTTTATTTTTAGCTTATTTGATTTGAAGAAGCTTGTTAATTTATCATCATTTAAATTTATAAGCTTATTATTCAACTTATTTTGATCGAATATCATAATTATATGTTATTAGTGATAAGCTAATTTATTTAGATCATTTCTGAGAATAAGTTTATGAATTATAAGCTATATTATTTAGCTTATTTATGTTGCTAGTGTTAATAAGCTTTGTTATTAGGTATTTTTATGTTTTGAATAAGCTTTAATAGATTAATTTGTTGATATAAGCTGAATCAAGGTGTATATAGCTTATCAGTTAGCAATAAGCAGTTTTAAATAGTTTGTTGTTTAATCTGTTTGATATACATATATGATATGTTTCGTACGTATATCATATATGATTTTGCTTTTTCATATGTATGTGGCATGTGATTATCATATATGATATTTCATTTTTTTCAGGTGACGGTTTATTTATTCTTTTATTTTTCAGAGATTGAAATGTGCACAAGTATGTTTAAGGATCAAGCTGAAGTCGTGGTGGCCCAGGAGGAGGTTCAAGAAAAAATAGATTTGGTTGAAAATGAAGAAGAATTGATTGAAGAAGAAGAACAATAGTTTAGATAATAAAAAGGTTTTGGTTTAATCATGAAATCAGTAGACTCTTTGTTTTTGTGTCTTTTGATTATGAATAAATTTTTATCATATATGATATCATATGTATATCATATTTGATTCTACATTAGGCTTACTTTCTATTTGAATTATCATATATGATATTGTTAAAAAGTACTCTTTTATATTTTATGAACCAAGTGTTGGATCTTTTGTTTTTACATGGGTTTACCCGTTACATATATTATACATGATAACATATTTGATTTTACATTGAGTTTCTTTCTATTTGGAGTATCATATATGATATCATATGTATATCATATTTGATTTTAGATTGGGTTTCTATCTATTTTGGAGTATCATGTATGATAATGTTAAAAAGGTCTTTTATTTTGTGAATAAGTGATATTTTATTTATTTTAACTCTTGTATATCATATATGATATACTGGTATGAGGTGAGATCCTTATAGAACATTATCATCTTAAAAAACAAATGGGTGAATCATAGCCACTTATTTTTTTCATCAAAAGAAAAAACTCACTTCCCACATTTTACTTAAAAATAAAATATCTTGCAAACGGTAAATCGTCAAAAGAAAAAAAATACATCATCGCGACATTAGTAGCATTTACAGTGTTTTTACCATGGATCAACAAGTTAGATCCCCAAAATGTGGTAAATATACGGTACACAACCACGCTTGTCAACCTACACTACTTGATTAGCCTACCAACAACTTGTCCTTCTTTGCAAACGCATGTGCCTCGTCGCTCATCTTCTCGGTGTGGATGTTTATGTCATCTGTCAAGATCTTTGTTACAAACCTCAGCCCTATCTTGTGTATTTCCATTTCTTGTGCAAAATGCATTAAAACAGCTTTCTCTACACAAATAAAAAGATTTTGATTTAGTTTCGGAACTTTATCATTATATCATATATTTTAGTGTAAAAAAGTTGACTTTCAAGCAGATTTTCATATATGTTATACTACACTCATACTAATTTTAAATTAACCACCAGGAGTGACCGCCTTTCTTGTATTTTAGTTTCAAGACATTTCAGATATGATAAATTTTAATGTTAAGAATTTGACTTTCATCAGCAGATTAGATATATAATATTTACACAAAACTAACTTTTAATTTCTCAGACAGGCGATTCAAATCTTTGTAATTTATTTTCAAGCACATTATCATATATATGATATATTATTAAATGCTTAAAACTAATTTATATCATATATCATGTATTTACAAAAGTTTTTCACTTTGTTCAAGCAAATTTTCATATTTAATTTTTCACTAACATGTAAAATTACTATAAACTGTTCAAAGTAGATTAAGCCACAAAACCTGAAAATTATAAAAATAAGTAATATGTTTGCTATATTATTTTATTATGGATAATAAATTCAGATGATGATAATTCATAAGCTTATTCACATCAATCACCTAATAAATTAACTTATCATTCAACACGATAAATTCACATAATTCGTCAAATAAGCTATAAAAGGATAAGCTGAATTATAAGCTTATTCACATCAATAAGCTAAAAAAAGATAAATAAAAACAGATCGGATGAACTTTTACCTGATGAAGGAGATACTCGATTTACGGAGGAGATGATCGATCGATAGATGTTCGTGATGATAGATTCAGATCTAATGTGTTTGTGTGTGTTTTTAATGTGTGTTTTGATCGTTGTAGTGTATGTGTTTGTTTAGTGTGTGTGGTTGAAACTGAGATGACTGCGTGAATAATGATCGGTGGTTGGAGGTGTGGGTTGTTGTGGGGGGTTAAATGACCAACATACCCCTCTGTTTTTTTTATTAATTTTCTTTTTTTCGTTAATAAGTGGGTTTTAATCTCAGCTCCTGGATCTTTTTAAATGGATGGGTGGGATTGGTCCCCCAGTATCCAAGAAATGGAGGGTTTCTAATATAACCTCCCTCAGTTTTATCGATAATTAATAAAACCATAAACTAGAATGTTTAAACATTTTGTTAGTTGTGATAAAGATGATATTTTAAATGTTTTAAGTTGCTATATGTTAAGTTTGGTGTAGTGTGGTAGTTTATGGTATTTTTTAATTTATTGTTTAGTTGAACTTTTAAATTTTTAACGGAATATGGTGGCTTAGGATTTGTGTTCTTAGTAATTGAACCTCTATTTTGTGGTTTTTGTTAATCTGACATTTAACTTGGTTATAGATATACTTGTAGATGCGGTGAAATAAAAACGAGCGAATAGATTTTCATGTTTTTATAAGGTGAAATGTATAGAAATTAAGCTCAAAACATTTTTACTGGTTAGTGTTCTTTTTTATGTAAGCTTTGTATTTGTTTCACGTTTGCAATTATGGTGCGCATGGAATCAGTGGCGGAACCAGGAAATTGTATAGTGGGAGGCAAAAAAAAAATTTGACAATAGCAACAAAATACGGCGAAAAACTAGGATAAAAATTGGGATCGGAACGAAAAATCGAGTATTGTCACTTAGAAATGAAGGATTTTAAGGTTTTAAAGTGTTAAATGTTGGACTTTAGTGTGTGAGTGGGGGGCAATTTGATTTTGTGATGGGGTGCACTTTAATAAAAATGTCAAAAAAAAAAATCCATGATGGAATATGACTTTTAGTGTTATTTGAAAAGGTTGATGGATCTATCATTAAGGCCTTTCGTTTGTTCCCTTAGTTTTCACGAAGGTCATGAGTAAAATACTGCAGCTTTTGGAATGCTCAAGTAAAGCTCAAAACAGGTGCTTTATAGGTGAACAGTCAACAAATAGTTAACACATGTTAAACAACATATCAAATTAATGTCTTCAAGCCAAGGTCCTTCACAGGAAATTGTGTTAAGTTCAACTCAGAGTTGAGCAACGGAAGTGAGAACATGAGAAGTTAATTCTAATCGTTTAACTAAAAAGTACAAAGCATGACAGGAACTATAGATCCGGCGTGATCTATGGGGAGATTCCTAGTATTGAAAATATAAAGCGGGAGGTAATCAAGATTGTTTGAAAAACGTACACTGCCCTGAAGAGCAAGGTAGTTTGTCATTCAGGATATGGTAATCTTGAGTGGTTGTACGGCGAATTAAGAAAGGAAGAGTGACTTAAAAGATTTAAAGACTGAAATCACGATATTGTCTGAGGGAACGCGTAACTACATCGCGTTTCAAGGGCTTCTACTGATCAATTTTTAGGGAGTTAGGATAATTAGTAACAAGGAGTCACGATATTGTCAGAGGGAAATTCCATTTTACTAAGCAATGGTATAAAATGAAGTGCCTCTTCGAATGATAAGTCGAGTAAGTCGCGATATTAGCTAAGTCTATCATCCAGTAATACTAAATCGCTTGCACTAAAAACTAACTTACATTCATTAGAAATTAAGACAATAATATTTGGATGTGAGGCTACATGGTTCCCAGAAGAGAATCGTTAGAAAGTTAAAAGAAAAGTAGTGATTTACTTATACTCCCAGCACTTTCTGATACGAGCTAAATCAATCGCCGATGATTGGATGTAATGTTGTAGACTCGTGCAACTCGCTGAGACATTACTGTGTATGAAATAACTTTTCATATGTAATAATTTAGGTCACATTTTAGAAATAAATTCCTATTGACCTTTTTGTACATGTACCCTTATTATCAGTTATTAAAAAAGTTGGAATGAATAGCAATTTAGGGGTAGCTTAGCCTTTTATAATGACACATTAACCCTTAGTAGAAAAGGGCGAAATAGTGAGAAAAAAACCCTTTGTATTATACGGTAAAAGTTAAGGTGCGTTGGGTAAGTTTTGTATTTAGTTTTCTTTGTACCGTTCGATTAGAATTTTGTGTTTTGATGCCTTTCGATTTGGTTTTGTATTTGGTTTGGTTATTTGAATAAAATTTCCGCTTTGTTTGTTTCGTCCTTTGAATTACCAACGGTTTCTAGTTATTGTTTCATTAGTTTATCAATAGATGAAAAGTGAACTTAGTTTCACTAAACTTAATCATTTTGCCGAAAATTGTATTCTTTCGTTACTTTTTTTCCTTATACTACATTTTAACAAATTTTGCATCCGGTCACTTTTAGCTCTGGTTTTGGCGCTGATACGCATAGGTATTCAAAAAATCCGAGAAACCAACCGAGCCGAACCGTTCGATCCGAAAACCGAAAAACCCGAAACTAAAGAAGCCAGAACCGATAAAAATCAAAACCGAAAAAAGCCGATTATCAAGGTTCGATTTCAGTTTTTATTTTATATATCCGCGGTTAACCGAACTAACACGTATATAATTAGAATAAGGTTTTTAACTTTTATTCAAATATTTAAATAATTATACAAGTATTATTTATATTATTAGTCTATCACACTCATTTTGTCGTATAACAATATTTTTCCTCATAATGTAAACATGTATGTCTGAAAATTGATTAATGTGATCATAACTTATAAACATCGAATAAACACTTTTTTGTTAATTTGTTGTTTGTCTATTTGAATGCAATTATTGTGACATGATAACTTTAATATGACTTTAACTTAATACATTGTTATTTAACTTTACTAGAATGACTTTTTATGTTCTATATCATGTTATTGTTCCTAAGGTTAAACTCTATTAAACGTTTAGAATGGTTCATCATGACCCAAACCGCGATTACCTTTTATTCGGTTAATCCCATGTCGGTTACCTGCCTGATACGGATTCGTATACGAGTGGGTAAAAAGGATAAACCTAGGCGTAACCCTAGCGGCAATCGTTCTTGGCCAACCAAGTAACAATCGACGGCGTTGTTCTCCGGCCAACCGAATGAACAAGAAACAAAACTGTTTCGAGAGAAATTCTTTATTCAATTCTTAAAAAACATCCCTCAATACAAAGAATAGTCTCGATATTTATAGGACAATAAGAATCAATCTAAATATAGATTGATTTAACTTTCCTATTCCTAAACATGTAATTAATTGTAAATTAAATGTTTTCGTAACAGCCTTTATTGACTACGCATATTTGACTTTGACTAAAATAAATAACTTGGAAGTTTCGGTTGGATTGGATCTTCAAAACATTTAGCCGACCCTAGCCACTTTCAGTGGGCTCAGCTTGGGTTGGGCTAAGTGGGCTTCCTCCTTGATCCGTATCAGATGGACTCCTCAACATATGAATTAATTTCACATGAACGAGTGAACGACTATATCTAACAAACAAGGCTAGCTTGTACATTTTGTAGTTCCAAGATATTTACTCATTAACTATTCAGAGATAACTTTTCACTGACAATTATTTGGGATAACTTCCGACTACAACTCCCTTATCCCTTACTGGTAAAGGATGCCAATTCGTAAATAGCGTTGCCACAAAAAATTGGAGTTATGGTGGGCTGAATAGTGGTACAAAGTTCATGACTTTCTAATTAAGCATTTAAACTTTAAAATTCATTGGACCTTTCAATGCCTCGTTGGGTTAGATCTTGGTGTAATTGTTTCAAAAGAAAAATCTTTAAGATATTTATATGTGCATTATTTAGTTGTACTAAAATACTAAATACCACATTTGAATTTAACTAATCTCAATCAATTTAATGTACAACTAGCTTATGCACACATGAAAAAAGATATGTGTCATAAAATAATAACCAATTTTAAAAAGTGTTTCGTTTTAGTTACTCAAACATAAAAATTACACACTAATAGAACACTATTGAAACTTTAAGTTATCAAAATAGAACACTTTTCAAATTTGATTATCATTTTATAATCAAAAGAAAGTTGCAGTGATAAATTGAAACAAAATTCAAAGTTGATTATTTTTCAGTAAATATATATATTATATATTTATATATATATATATATATATATTACCTATATATATATTTATATATATACTATATATATATATATATATAAACGCTTATGATTTTGAATATATCGTTTGAGTTAAGTATTAACAGTTAACTCTCTTTGTTGACATCAATTTGAATTTCAAAGATTCAAAATATCACAATATAACTTTTGTCATAAATGTAAATTGAAGGAGAAAAAACTATATTTCCATACTTAGATATTAATTGATTGATTATAATCATTATATATACATTTGTAACCTTTAAAACAAATACCAAAAATCATATTCAAACTCAATGACAACAATGGTGAAGCTCCTTTGTATAGCTATCATTTACCTTATGAGCCTCATGACCAAAGGTATAACAACTTTAATTTTTCTACAATTATGAATCATATTTGTCTATAAACATTTTTTAACATTTTGTTTATGGAATTGCGCAGACGTGTTATGCAAAGAATTCGACGCTTGCCATTTCGCACTCCTTCAAGAAAAAGCCTTCGACAACGTCAGTTAGGTGCGTTTCTTGGAATCCCACGTCATTCGTGTTTCTTAAATTGTATTTTGCTACCATCATGTTTCATATGTGTCTTAACATAATGTGTGTAATTGCGCAGATGTATTGCATGAGAATAGTGAAGTTTGTGGACTCACAATCCTTCAAGAGCCAAGCGAACACCATGGTCAATTGGCTATATATCTTGGAAACCCGTTGTTGGAATTTAACAATCAAGTTAACCATTAAACTCTTACGGAGTACGCCATCGGAGTATAGATTGTTTAGCACGAACAATTAACATACATATTAACACTATAAGGACGATAGAATGCTAACCCTCGTAGTCATTTAAACTGAAATAAACGAAAACGAGATCTTCCGAAACTAGTGATATGTTATCACCTCTTTCGAGTGCTCACACAAAAGTTCTAACAAGCACGCCGGGATGCTTAGTCCAAACTTCACGTACAACACAATTAACCTTTTATATACCAAACATCCACGGAAATAACGTACCCAATACCTCTCTAATAATGTGTACCGAAATTCAAAATAGAAATCTAGGGTTTATATGAAATTCGGTTCAAACCGAAAATGCCAAGAGTGAACCGAAGATCAACCAAATAAAACCTAGGTTGTTTCTACTCGTTCTTACGCCTTAAGAACTAGTAAACCAGAACCTTTAACCTCCTGGAACTGTTGTGGGATCGAATCACACTAAGCAAAAAAAAATCGACAAAAGTTCGTCGAAACTATATAAAAGTGCCCCTCTATAAAAAGATGATTTAATTCTCGTCGCGATGGTGTATTTTTTGTCGTTTGACGATTTACCGTTTGCAAGATATTTAATTTTTAAAAAAGAGTTTGAAAATGAAGTTTTTTATTATTTGATGAAAAATGGATGGCTATGATGTGTTCTTTTGTTCTTTGATATGACATTGTTCTTTAATGATCTCACCTCCTACAAGAATAAACTAATTAAAATACTAATTAATGTTACATTTAAAACACCCATAAAATGGTAAATACATGTTATTACTGTATAACACATACACGGACAAATCCACTGTCGTTTTGACAGTGGATCTACATTGCTACAGTAATGGGATCCCATTTTGGGCCAACCCGATTTTGGTTTTTTTTTTATTATTTTGTTTTTGTTTTTTTATTTGTATGCACAAAGTAGGAGGGGAAAAAATATTACAAAAGTTTCGATTTATTCAGATAAAAAAATACCCGCGAAAACATCTTCGATACCTAATAACATTAAAATAATCGATATGTTCACAAACGTACAACTCATTATATTAAAAAAAATCCATATAGAAAAAATAATAACACTTTAAACATGAGGCCCAACAAATAAGCCATATAAAAAAAATTATTACTAATATACACATTTGTCGACAAATCCACTGTCGTTTTGCACTATGGCTGCTACAGTACGCTACAATGTTACGGTAACGGCCATAAAACTACAATGCTACAATGCTACGGTAACGGCCATAAAACTAGCCCAAAAAACTAGCCTAAAATTCGCATAAAATGTGGCCCAAAGTAAAAAAAAACTAGCCCAAAATTAGCCTAAAATCTGGCCCAAAGTAAAAAAAAATACAAAACGGACCCTCAACTTTTAACTATTTACGATTTTCTTACACAAAAATTCCCGTAAAAAAATTTACAAAACCATCCCAAAAAAAGAAAATATTCGTGAAAAAATTAGCCCGTCCCAACGCAATTTTTTTTCCTGAATCATACAAAAAAAGAAAATATTAAAAATTAGCCCCGCCATAACGCATCGCCCAAAAAAAACCCCCGAAACATAAAAAAAAATTATTCGGGAAAAAATTAGCCCCGCCGCAAAGCGCGGGTTCTTTTGCTTGTTATACACATTTACAAACTAATAAAGCATACATAGCTTAATACAATTTATATGTTAACAACTTAATGGTAAATATACTTTTGAAAACTAGAGCAACGGGTTCAACCGGAAATCAGAGTCGCCACCAGTTCGGCTATCTAATAAAATCCGTTCGAATACGAAATGGAGATGACCGGTCGAAACTGGTAAAATCAGGTGAATCATGACGGACTCATATCTTTTTATCTATTTTTCTCCGTTTAATCAGTTTTTTATTTTTATTTTGTTGGCGTCTGAACTTTAATCACAAAATACTCACCGCTGCAACACGCGAATACCCTACTAGTATAAAGTAAAGACATATATGAAAGCCATAATATATCATGATGTTATGAATGAATACGAAATTAATAACACAGTATCAAGAATATATGTATATTATGTTAAAAAAAGATAACAAATTACTAAAAAAAAGTTCATTTTTTCCACGATGTGTAAAAAAATAGTTACATAAATAAATGTGAACAAATTTAAAAATCAAAAGGTTTCCACTTTTTTCTGTGTTTTAAATAAAAATGCACACTTTTAAGCGTGAAAAAAATTATAATTTATCCAAACTTTTAAATGTGTACCCTGTTTGTAACACCCAAATCCTCCACACTTCCCATGTGTGTGGATATTGGGTGTTACAGATGTGGGTCCACATTTAAAAGTGTTTCCAAATTATAAATTTTTACGCACTTAAAACTATGAATTTTTATTTGCATCACAGCCTGATTGGTCAGTAGTTGACACACAGCTTGATATCCCCACCTTAACATGTGCCCCTGGGGCACATGTTAGAAAAACCAATATACAAATTGGTTCCACAAGATCTATTTTTCCCAAACCTACTAACCATGGGAGGGTTTTCTTTTCTATTCTATTTATGGGGTACATAGGCATTATATGTATCGGTTTTGTAAATAATATATATACTACATATAAAAAATATTGGTATCTCTCTCCTTATTAATTATTTAAGTAATACATATTTATATGCACATTGTACAAGCTATCTATACTACATATTTATATGCATATTGTACTAGCTAATATAGCACGTCGGCTACAAAACTTGAGTTAAATGTTGTCATTATGATAATCTTCACTATTACTTTAATAAATACACGTTCAAAAATAATTAAATTTTATACCATTGAAGTCCAAAAAAATTTCTAATTCGGTGTTTCGTCAATATTGTTATCATTATCGTAAAATCGTTATCACAAAAATATGTAATCGGAAAATATCGCTCGTCAAAAATTTAATTACAGGGTACCCGCCGTCGCATTACGCGAGTACCCTACTAGTTTAATATGATTAGCTATACTTTTGTCTTCAATATCTAATATCATTAAGTCTACCATTAATATTCACTTACTTCAATACCTACCTCTTACAACTTTTCGTGTGATTTTTCATTTTCCATTTTCTATTTAAAAAGTATATAATACAAGTTTTAAAAGAGCTTATTTACGTCTAAAGGAAAGTGTTTACTAAGATCGGACCGGACCAAAAACCGACTTTGCCTAAAACACGGGACCAAGAATCGGACCGAACATGATCGGTTCGGTTCGTTTCGGTTTGTTCCGGTCGGTCTTCGGTCTGTTCCGTTCCAACAAAGCATAATTATCGGCTTTTTTCAAGACCGAACATGACCGAACCAAATACTGAATATGAGAGAAATGACGGACCGAGGACCTGGCCGAAATATATTCGGTCCGGTCCGATTCGCGGTCTATTATATATGCTCAATCCTATATAGAATTGTAAAAGTAACATAACGGTCCGGTCCGTTTCGCGATCTATTATGCCCAACCTTTCTTTTTGGCATACATACATGCATGCATCAAATCTAATACAAACACTAAAAAGCATATCAAAATTTTATACTCAAACCACTTACGAAATTTCGAGATTTGTATATACGTTCTTTCTATTAGCTTGTCATGTAACTTTAAAATATTTAATTTTATTTAACTTAATTCAAGACTCTTTTATAACTTGACTAGCTTAAAGATCAGTGGAATCACGAGATTTTTTGAAAAAAAATATTTTTATAAGAAGTTATGTATGTGAATAAGGTAAGAAATAACGACCGTAAAGAAGTAATAAGTAATAAGTAAATTATTCGATAAACAATAAAATTTGTAATAATTAAAATAATAAACGTAAATGTATTGTCGACTTGTCGTCTCCAAATTTCATGGTATTGAATAGCAAATGAGGTATGTGAGTACTAATCAAGTTAATAGCCAATGTCTATGCATGAAAAATGGACTTGGCATATACATACCGATGTGATTTACAGTAAAAAAGCATGTATAAATTGAAAAAAATGAAATTGATCGATTTAAGAATTGTTAGTGAAATTGATCGATTTAAGAATTGTTAAGAGTTATTTGAGTTATTTAAATCTCTTATACCGTCTATCATAATACGTCACAAATGAAACTTTTTGGGAAATAGAAAACTTTCAGAATCAATCATCATTTAAATATTTTAGTGTCAAACTTTAATCAATGAACAAATTAAACAAACCTGATAAACTGCAATTCCCGGTTACCTCTTTTTTTCGTCGTTCTGTTAGATGATGGGTTGAATCTTCTCAATTAGCTCTTCTTCAAACATATATTGAAGGGACATTGTTGTCTAATATGGAGAATAGATGGGTGTGAGATTTAAATGGAAAATGTGTTTTTCGGGTCAAAGATGTTCACATTCTTCTTGATGAATGTTTCTTGCCGAAAGCCCCTACTGCTACTTGATGGGTTAAATATGTTCCAAGAAAAATAAATGTTTTTGCTTGGAATGTTTTCCTGGATCGGTTGCCTACTCGATCTAATTTACAACATCGTGGTGTCCTAGTTTCTGATCTTTTATGTCCGCTTTGCTCCTCTGCTCAGGAAGATTCCTCGCACTTAGATCTACAGTAGCAGATTGGCTACGGATATCGTCAGCTCGTATGCGCTGGTGGAATCTTATCATGGACGCCCCTTGTTCATAAATGCCTGATTGGCTTTAATTGTTAATTCCATCAGATTAAGCTCTAAAGTTAAAGATTTGCTGGAATGAGTTCTTTATATAACTTGGTGGAGCGTATGGATGTTTCGTAATCAGTTGCTCTTCTCGTCGAAAGCCCCTCATAAAGATGTTATTTTTGTCGATATTGTTTCGCGCTCTTTCACTTGGTGCCTTTCTAGATGTAATTGTACTTTTAGTTGGGATAGTTGGTTGCAACACCCCTATTTAATCTCTTTATAAAAAATTTTCTAGCTTCTTGCTAGTTGGTTTTATAATAGTTGCCGTTCTAAAAAAAAACCTGAAGTGGTTATGCTAACTTTTTTGAAGTGAAATGTTTTACCGATTTAAGTATTTGTGGCAGTGCACTCAAACCTCATAGGTTAGTTTACTCGGTCGAACACCTATATCGGAAAAAATATTTCTACGATTAACTTGATGTGCTATTTGACAGAATCATTGTTTAGTAGTTTATGACTAATGGATGTGTTCGTAGTTTTTTTTTTGAACAACAATTTTATTGAAACAAAACTAGCAAGAAGCTAGCAATTACACAGTGACAAGATTCGGGTTTTTAGAAATAATATGACTCAAGCTTCCAAAACTTCCGAATACCTTAGATAATACCCTTGATTACTTGTAGTACTTTAGAAATAAAAAACTATGAATTCTTTTGTGTGTGGATTTCAAGCCGTGGCTAGAGAGAAAGTACAAGAGAGTTTTGTTTGATTTCTTTAGAAATGATTAAGTGTGCACATGCTAACTTTATGACTCCTATCTATAGTACAAATATCTATGGATTTAGAATTTAAAAATGACAATTTGGTTTCATTCTTTCAAAGTGTGACGTGAGATAATATGGTGGAGGGAACAAAGGTACAATGAAAAACAATGGGAGGTATGGCTAGGTTTAATGGCAAGTGATGTACAAAAGACCAAGTTGAGATTTTTGTGATATTTCTTGATGTGTAAACACCAAATCCGGTTTATGCATGTATATATGTAAGATATTTTGTTATTTTTAGGTATTGGGTATAAAAGTGGGTATTTGTTGAAGCGTAGAAAAGTTTTGGTGCTTCCGGGTATGCCTAAATGTATTTTATTGCGAAACGTAAACGTTTTACGCAACCAATAAAAATAAAATATAAAAAGTGTATTATTACTTTCGTAAAAATAATATATTGCTTGCTTGACAAAAACTTTAATTCGTTTGGTGTACGTTTACGTTAATTGTTGATTTTTAGTTTACGCGATTTTACTATATAATAAGAATTAAAAGTAAACGCGTACGAGAAAAAAAATAATTAGTAAAATAGATGACGTCGTAAATGACCTGAAAATACGAAATGTTACAAAAACATCGATATGTTGAGAACAATCATCAAGGAGCACGACCAACAAGCCAAAGAAAAGACGACTCCGAGGAAGCTTGTTTACGACGGTTCCGAAGAAGAAGAAAACTCGAACAGCTCTGGAACAAGGGGATCATCAAAGCAACTCTCCAACGAGTCCTCCGACACGTACCGGACGAGAGGCAGAGACCGCTCCTCAGGGAAAAGTCAAAGAAGCTTATATAGAAGTAAAGCGTCGTCACACCTAAGAAGATCTGAGAGGCTAGAGAATCGAAGCAAGTCTAAAGCAAATCCTAGAGAGGAAATGGTCAGATCGAGAGGAAAAAGGCCAGAGCGAAGGGTGGATGATTCGGACACCGAAGGTGAAGGGGGCTCGAAGGATAGTGGGAGGACCTGAGCGCGCCTTATAAGAGGCCTAAGCCTACACCACTCACCACAAGAATTACCCGTTTCAAGTATCACTAAAAGGCCAAACTCCCAAGAAACGTGAAAGTCTATGAAGGTAGTAAGGACCCGGAAGATCACCTGGGCATTTCTCGGCTGCTGCGGAATAGAAGGAATGACCCATGCCAATTTGGTGCAGAATGTTTCGCCAAACCTTAAGTGGTGCGACAAGAAACTGGTTCAATGATTTAGACCCAAAGAGTGTGGACAACTTTGAGGAGCTGAGTCAGAAGTTCCTAGAAGAATTCTCACAACAAAAAAGGTATGCTAAGGATCCTATGGAGATCCACGGTATTAAGAGGAGGATGAATGAAGGTTTACAAGCATTTATGGACCGGTTCAAGTCTGAAAGCTCACACATCAAGTGCATCCCACCGGTGCTGCCTATTTCGGCCTTCATGCACAGTCATGGACATCCGAAACTGGCCAAAAAAACTTAACGATAAAATACCCAAGACAGTGGACGAGATGTTCGAAAGAGTTAGAGCATTTATAAAAGGTGAAGCGGCAGCAGGTTCAGCTGAAGTAGCTAGAGCCCAGTAATGGGACATGGGAGTCGCTTGTCCTGTGTGGTCCGGAGGCAAGGAAAGGACCAGGGGAAGAAGCGGTCCAAGGGAGTTCCGAAAGAATATGGGAACGTGTGCCCCTTACTCAAGAAGGGACACGTTCACACCCCTCACCAAAACGCCAAAGGAAATTTTGGCAATGGAAAGTGTGAACTTCTTGGCACCTCCACCGCTAGTGGGAACTCTAGAAAAACAAAATATGAACAAGTTCTGTGACTCTCACGGAGATAAAGGGCACAATACCAATGACTGTTACCACTTGAAGAAGCAAATAGAATGGGTCGTTGCACCAGGAAAGCTGGCCCACTTGGTGAAAGATATACGCTGAGGCAATAAGAGAAACGAAAGTCAAAGATGAGGGGGAATGAAAGTCATAAACATGGTAAGGTCCGGAGGAAACCGAAAACAACCATACGAAATGGAGGGGGCCAAGCTGACCGAAGAAATTTCCTTCTCGGCGATACTCCAGAGCAGCTTGACAGACACTCCTATCATATTGGAAGGGACAATTAAGGGATATCATGTTTAAAGGATCTACGTTGACGGTGGGAGTTCGTTAGGACTGCATCCAGTAAAAGCTGGCCTACACGTTGGAGAGAGTGAAAAATTATACTAGCTTTGATGCATATCAAGTTAGAAAAACACAGCATAAGTTCAAGAAATGCTAGAGAGAATGATAGTCCCATAAAAACTATAGTTAAGCGTGTCTCGGAGGGATCATCCTGAAACACAACCATACACTACTAAAATGGCGCGGGGACTCAACGCTGACCTGATTATTTTTTTTAGCTAATTTCCTTCCGGTCGATATATCTCCAGATAGGCAAAGCTTAGAACAGACACTCCTATCAATTTGGAAGGAGTGACAATTTAAGGGATATCATTGTTTACAAACGGAACTCTACGTATAGATCGAGTTTTAGGTACAACGTTTTTCGTATAGAAATCATTGTCTATGAGCCTCTTGTTTTATAGAGGTTATCGAGACCGGCCTAGATGTAAATCTCAAGGCTCTTCAGGAAGGCGCCAACACCTCATCTTCGCGATTCATCACAGGTGATAACGTACCAATCTTATATTCCTTTCGAGGGCTGATTAACCTCAGATTAACCATTGATCAGGCAAAATCAGGAAAGAGTAAAACTAGTTTCTACTTCATTTGAGCCGATTCGTCATCAATAATGTCGCTCAACCCTTAAAACAATGTGAATTTTGAGGACAAGGTCCTGGTACAAATGAGGCGAGTCCTATAGATACCGGAATGAGGAGCCTTAGAGCGGTGGGTTCGACCATCCATTCGATGATTAAGTTCCCGACAACCAAAGGAGTCGCTACAATAAAAACCAGCAAAGAAGCTCTATGGGAATGCAGACAGATAGAAAGAATGCATAGTTCGTGGAAGGAAGCGCAATGGTGTCAGCATAAGGAACAAATGTCCAGAATAAGGGAGCAACCAATATTGCGGGCTATGAGCATTCCCAACCGAAAGGCCGGAAAGGAGCCCATGATAACCGAAGAAACCTGAGAAGAGGATACAATGAGAGAGAAAGTGATAATTCATAACTCTATGATATTAATCTCCATGTTACAACTTCTTTTTTATTATCATGCTAGTTTATTGCAGATAAGCAAGAACATCGCAACTATAACTAATTGCGTCTAAAACAACATCTCAAACCCTTACAAGATGTTTTTTGGCTTATATGTGGGCTTATAAGCTTATTTGATTTCGGCTTATACTCAATTTTCAGGCTTATTTTGAAACTTGTGGGCTTATTATATAAATTCATTACATAAGCCCATAAGTCTCGAT
>BQNB010032772.1:19550-31864 GCA_026074375.1 Tanacetum coccineum | reverse complement strand
TATCAGTACTAACTATAACTAACAGACTTAACTTTAATACTAACAGTATTAAGTCCGTTTACAATATTTTCCTAACACATACTATTTCAGAAATGTAGTGGCACGGAGGACTTTCTTGGATGGAAAAAGAAAAGTAGTTATAGTTAAGGTTTTAACCTTGTTCTCTATAATCGTGGCTCTTGATACCAATCTGTAACACCCCCATTTTGACAAATATAGCAGCGGAAGCTAATCTTGGGTATTACTTCATAGTATAACAGTCATAATCATAGAAAACGAATCGTAAAGAGACGTTTTGGAAAATTTAGTTATCATTCATTTATTCATCAGAGTTTTTACAAAAGAGAGGTCCCAAACATCTAGAAACATAAAGTTTGAATGATAACAGTTTAGCCATCTTCAAGTCCGTGCCACTCCGTGCCATAAGTTGCTCAAATACCTGAGATAAACATTCTAAAAGGATCAACACAAAGGTTGAGTGAAATTCATAGGTTTACGTTAAACAGTTTGAATGCAAGTTCAATAGTAGGTTACGTTGTTATACACCCATAAGTGTAATAATTGCAATGAGTACAATTATTATAGAAAATAATATTATTGCCCTAAGCTCATGACACCGAGACCTTGAGATAATCAATAATCACAAGAAGTTTCCCCAACGGGTGCCTTTGCCAAACACCCGCATAGTGATTCAAATGAAGTGCGTTTGGTTACCAGAAAGTATAGGTACACCAACGGGGGAGTTCAGTCCCAAATAGATCTATTCACAGCATTCACGCTTACTCTGAAAAGTAATTAACGGTTCATGATAGTGGGGTCTTAATGGCAAAAGTAAGGACTTAGGCAATAATATATCAGGATAGCATACAGTTGGAAAAACACTCGTATTCATGGTTTATAGCATGTATCCCCCTCGCGGGTTTATGAAAACATTAGAAGATTTAAAATGCGAGGCTATGAACTCACCTTAACAGGGAAAATCTGATTGATGGCAAAAGTATATCAAGTGAAAGTAACGGCCTCATCACGCAACCTGGGGTAATATGTCAAGTCTTAGTGTGATTGTTTAGGTTTCAAAACTTTACAGAGTTTAACATACATATTACTTTGATTTATTAATTTATGGAAATATTATATCACTGTTCGGGCTATCATAATCCAGAGGCCATGTAGTATCGTTTGAGGAGTCAGGGCACTTTAAATCGTAAACCCAACAAACTCGTCAAAACAAATACCCAAATGGAACCCCTCACATGAAATTCCCTAGTAACGTGATACGATAAGATTTTTAAGTTTCTTCAAAAGCTAGTCGATGATAAATTACGTTAGATATATAACGTAATTGATTTATAATGCGTCGATCGATGATTAATATCGATTGATGTGTCGGGTTTTAATGAAATCGAGTTTATAATATTAATATATATTTTTATAATTTATATAAAAATATTATATTTTATATTTTTAAGTTTGCAAAAATGGCAATAAATACCCTTGATTTATAAACTTTTACAAATTTAGTCCTTTATATATAAAGTATATATAATTTAAACCTTTAACTTTAGAACTTGGCAAGATAGGTCCTTATAGTTATATCTTTGGAATAATGACATTTTCAGCCCTTCTAGTTATAAATTTCAGAAAGTTACGATATATACCCCTATGCATGAAAACATTTGCAAATCAAGTCCAAAATTCATAATTTTGATATTTTTGAAATCCAAAAGAGTTTTGCAGGTCATGGCTTATTAGAATAAGCTAAAATAAGATGTTCTAACATAACAAAAGTTTAAAAAAAGGATTCGTTAGCTAGAAAATCAAAACGGGTCATTTTTAGGGTTTTAACCAAAAACGCATGGGTTTGTGGTTCAAGGGATCAAACAAGAGTTTATATAGAATCTAACAAGGCTAATAAAAGTTCTAAAATAGATTATGAGCTTATGGAACAAGGTTTTGAGCTTACTTGAGCTAAAATGGGTCAAAATGGGTTGTTTGAGTTCGTACGCCTAGAAACGACTTCAAGGGTTTCTTTTTCTTGATTCTTGGCTTCAGTTATGATCTTAGGGATTCACTTCTCTTCTAAGACATGGCTAGATTACAAACTTGAGAGTGTTTTGAGTTTAGATGATGAGATATGAACATATGTATGTATGCGTGTGTATTTATAGTGTAGGAAAGAATTGGAGGCCAAGTTTGAGTAAAGTAGCTATTCAAGGTGTAAGGGTGCATGAGGGTCCAATTATTAAGGGGGTAGGAGCTAGGAGGGTAGCTATGCAAGGTGTAAGGGTGCATGAGGGTTCGGTTATTAAGGGGGTGACGAGGGGGGGTGTTTGCTTGGTAACCAAGTTGTTGTAGCAAACAAGTAGGCAAGGAGGTGAGTAAGGTGCTTAACCAAGCTACTAGGTAGGGTGGTGAATAAGGTGGAAGGGTGCTAGCTTGGTTTAAAATGGGTTAAAAAGAAATAAAGGGGTGTCGGGTTTGGTTTGGTTTCGGGTTAGGGTTTTAGTATTTAGGACGTGGATTAGGGTTAGGATTAAGGATAATTTAGGGTTTAGGATTAAGGTTTAGTGTTAGGATTAGGGTTTAGGTTTAAGGTTTAGGTTTTAAAATGAAATTAGGGTTTTAAAATTAGTTTAGGGTTTCGTTTAGGGTTTTAGGTTTTAGGACGTGGATTAGGGTTTAAGATTAGGGATGATTTAGGGTTTAGGTTTAGGGTTTAGAAGTCATGCATTAAGTGTTTGTACCTTGTGCTAAAGTGGTAGTAAGAAACTAAAGTGATTTAGGAGGTAAAATGACCTAGTTTGGTTTTCTTGCATTATTGACTTGTACATTGGGCTTTAGAAAGTTGTAACTTGATTTAGGAGGGAAAAGATATTCAAATGTTGTGCATTGTACACTTGTACACATGCTTGAAGGCTTGCACATTCATTTTATATGTATACATTACATATAATTAGGGTTTTGATATAAACGTTAACGGATAAAGTCTGTTTTGATATGACGTTGTAAATGGTATGTTAAATGGATAATGTACTTGGTAAAATGATATTAAGATATAGACTTGACATATTAGGATGTTTACATGATATAAACATAGATATAGATGGCATTGGTAGAGGTTGCGTGAGCTCGTTTACTTTAGAGATGCAAGTTACGTTGCATAATGAGATAAAACAAAATTTTCCCTGTAAAAAGGTGGTATATTTATAATAGATGGATATTACAGTGCATCTAATTTAATAGATGGATAATTATATTGATGAAAATTACGGGTTGTTATAATTAGGATGGAGATATAGAGGATCACCAAAAGTCAAATTAAGATCGGATGAAGAACTACTAACCCCTTTCTAAGGCATATCATCACCAGCCATGATAAAAGAACAATTAACAGAAAAATAATAGAGATATAAAAAAGATTAAAGAATAGTTCCCAGGCTTTCACACCACTTAAGTGGCAAATCAAGGGCAAAAACAAGCACTCACACGACTAGAAATAAAAGAGATGCAAGAAAAAATAAAAGAGGTGTTATAGAGCTATATTGCAGCGGAAGAGAATTTAATTGTCTTTGATTCACTTAGTCAAAGAGCAATTAAGATTATAAACTTCTAAATTTTCCTTTGATTCACTTAGTCAAAGGAAATCTTGAGCCCAATTAACAACCCACAAAAGATCCCTAAAAATTAGGATTTTCAGATCAAACCCTAATTTGTAGATCCAACAATATACCACCATAAACCAATAATACCTTCGATCAAATCCACTAATAGAACTCTAATCAACGATTAGAACACAGATAGAGCAAAACCCCTATATTTTAACAAACCCTAGAAACCAAATATTGATCGAATAGCCAACCTGGCTCTGATACTATGTGCGATGGTATCAAAACAATAACTAATAAACCTCAATTGATCAAATATTAAAATACAAGAGTGAAATAGGTGGCACAGATTACCAACTAAACTAAACCAAACGAATACAAGATCAGATTAATATCAAAGAGATAATAATCAAACGATTCCAGGGAGAGAATAATGAAGATCAAGTTGATCTCAAGAGAATGATTATACAAAGATGAATATGATTATTTTAGAGAGAAAACGAGCAGGTGATGAAGAAGATTGTCAAACCCTAGATGGGTTTGACAATATATATAGCCTCAAGTAATGTTTCCTTCTAGCCCCTAGGAATTGCTCACTCTTCCTAAAGCATCCTCCAAGATACACCACTCTTCAATCTTCAGTCTTTAACTTCTTAATATGAATATGCAAGAATCCTTTTGCCCAACTTTAGACCCTGAACTTATATCCTGCAAAAAAAACCAAATACTAGAAACCAAAGAATAAGTATAGCTTATTTATTAACTTGTTTACATCAGATTATAAGCTTATTATTGCTTATTTGAACAATTATTGATTATCGCCTAACAAAAAGCTCTTTGTCGCTTGATAAACACTTGAAACTCGCCTACTATTCTCGCCTGATGCAACGGAGAACTCGCTTTCTTTGGTAATTGATTCTCGCTTGAGGAGACAACAGAACTCGCTTGATGATTGTCGCTTAATGAAGAACGATTATCGCATGAAATAAGAGTATAAGTCGCCTGTTGATTCTCGACTAATACGGTTCTTGCCTAATGACAAACTAGAACTCGCCTGTTTGACCACTTGGTTATCGCCTGAGAGAACAACAGAACACGCCTGATGATACACGCCTAACTTGTATTCACACTTGACTATGAAAATCGCCTGACTGGAAAACAATTATCGGCTGAGTGAGGAAACCAAACTCGCCTGGGATTCAAACTTTAATTGTCGCCTTTTTTCAACACAACAGAAACGTAGCCTTTTTGTTTTTCAAACCAAACGCACCCTTGCTGGTTGATAAGGAAAAAGAAAACGTGACTTTTATAACAAGTTTTGTAGATTATAAACTATATTAATGAAACCATTTAATATAAGTCGTGAGCTTGATTAGTAAAATACGACCAAAATAATTTTTTAAACACTTAATAAGCTGTCCGAAAAAGCTATGTAAACCACAAACACGATCACAACCTACCCTTTAGCGACCCCTTGGCGATTGATACCACATGTTATCCCAAAACTTAATCCATAACACAACAATAAGCACAATAAATAAGCCGAATACGCAATAAGAAAAGAGAAGGAAATAAGAATATTTTTTAGAGAAGAAAAGAGTGGTATGATTATCACTAAAACAAATGACAACCAACACCCCCCCCCCCCTAGAGAGCTAGGAGGGTTGTATTTATAGTCCAAGGCTTTATGTGGCTTATGGGCTTTCCTTGTTGGGCCGGGCTTGGCATTTGGATGGGCTTAAAGCCCGAAACGAGGACAATATTATATTACAATCCAAGCCCGTTAAACCCGACTAACCTATTACAAACTAAGACTATTAAATACTAAGATGACCGATAACATTCATGTTTGACTTAATAAAATTAAGGTTAACAATTTTAAATTCCGAAATTTTTAATTCTCAAGAATTTAAATTTCCTATAATTTAAAATTCCGGAATTTCAAATTTACGAACCAAATAGCAGCTTACTCTAAATCATCATTTTATCTTCTAATCTAACAACAACAAACAAACGTTCATTATTTAGGTAGTGTTTGTTTTTGCCAAAAAGGTCTGAACCGCATCTGAGTCTTACTCAGTGAGACGCGGTCAGACATATGGCTGTTCGTTTTTTAATGGCGAGTCAGACGCGGTTAGATGTAAAGGTCTAACTGAATTAGGGTGAATAGATCTTACTCCCTCTTACTCCCTATTAACCTTGAAAAATCTTCAACCACTTTCAAACTTTGAGACAAGTTTTGTTTGTGTTTCATAAAACGATATAATAAAGAAAAAAAAGATATGACATAAACAACAAAACAAAGATTTGAGGTTCTTTTTCAAGAAAAGAAATATAAAAAAATATGTCTACTTGAAAACAAAGAGATTGCACTTTCCTACATAAACTCATTGTGGGGCACAAATGGTTTCAAGAGTTGATCAGCAAAACAAAAAATGAGTTTTGTTGGTGAATGATGTTTTAAAGAGATGGAATTTTTTAGAAAGTGAAAAGGGAGGCGTATAATTTTTTATGTGTGTTGTATATATTATTTAGGGTTGTAAGTCTTATGGACCGAGCGAGCAAAGTTAGCAAATAGCAAAAACCATTGTGGGCCAATTTGTATATTTTCAGTTTGGGCTGAGTATATTACATGAGGTGTTTATCGCTTCGGTTATCGGTTGTTCGGTTTATTTGGTTCGTTGATTTTGTTAAAAGCTTAAGATATGTATTCAGATAATTTATTATTGTGTTACAGTTATGATAAAAATGTTTTGTTTTAAGTTTACACAGCATACTTATTTATCGTATTGCTGTGATTTATTATATATTTCAAAAAAATAAACAATAAAAATCATTTAGACAATTATACAAAAACAAACAACATATTTTCATTCAAATTCAGACATTATAGCCACCTCTTACCACTAAGATGTGATAGTCACATTCAAACCCAAAACACATCTTAATGAAACAAACACACCCTTATTTTCATTCACCATACTTTATGTGTCTAAGCTAAATCTCAAAACCTCCTCACTTACTTCAAAAGACCCAACGACACTTTTTTGTATGGGTAACATATAACATATATTAAATCATAAACTTGGCACTTAGCATGCATTTCAAACACATTAAAACCAAAACATGAGATTTCATGTTAATAGTTTGCATGCATTTCAAAGTTGTGTAGTATAAAAAAAATATAGATCAACAAAAGCAAACTTTAATAAGAGCTAAAAAAAATAATAAGAGCTAGATAACTTTTGCACAACGAAATTATCAAATAAATGTGTATTACCAAAAAGAAAAACATGAACACGACTTCCTAAAATAATACACAAACTTGGAAAACAATGAATTCCTAAGATCCTATGAAGCACTTCTTTAGTAGATGTTTCCATGAGATTAGAGTGGTTAAAGCTCTTGTCAGGCAATAATCACGAATGCTACACTCATCAGCCAAAGCTTGGTCATCTAATAAAAAAGCTTTGCAGTGAGAGCTTTACAGCTCTTCTAAAAATAAGTTATCGATATGTGAGAGTTTGTCGGACATCACACTTCATGACCGTAAAAAACAACTTAAAAAAAACTTGGGAGAGGCCACCAATACAGCATACCCAACTGGGCAACTGGTTAGATAGATCAGTGACCCGAATGTGCTCATTCTCATTAAATTTTGTGAGGTACAATGCATGTATGACTCCCCGACCGAGTGCTTGGACTGAACTTTGTTAAAGATTCCACCAAAATAGTCTTGATAGTAGTTGCACAACTCAAAACCAGTATATAAATAAGAAAGCTATTTATACTCACAAAGAAACTCAACATGGTGAACACCAAATAATATACTGTTTATCCAGAGATAACAGCCTTAATCGCAATGTGACGACTTCACTTTCATACTTAGGTAACATTTCCCAACGGGTGGTTTTCAAGTGCGAGCAATACAGAGTTTCACGTATCATTCCTATTTACTAATACCAGAATTATCCAATACAGCGTACGTACAGTGAAAACAACAATTCTGATGGAACCAACTTCAATTGTAAAAAGACGTCCTCCAAAGACTGCTTGTTCTATTATTTCAGTTGCGGTTAGATTTCTATTCAAACCCATCCTGAAAAACTAATATGTATTTTTCAGGAAGATGCTTACTTATCGTAATTGATGATATTGGTAGTACTTAAAAAGACTAACATCTATTTGTAAATAGAAGATTTAGTCAATTACTGAATTAAACAAAACACATAGTTTCTAAACATCCTAATAGTCATGAAACACCATTTTTACTTAAATTCAGTTCAAATCAGACTCCATATTTGACATATCAATCCCTTGTTCATTCTAATTTTACAATGTAATACTAAATAAAGAAATTTAAGTGACTTATTTCAACTCCAAACAAATAAAATCATGATGGGAAGCTATTGGTAGCTGAGTACTAAGGCCTTATAATACATTGACAATAACAAATGACAGTGAGACAAACGATGCAACAAAGGATGTAGTGTAAGAATTGCCATTCATGAGATGGAGTTATCGATAGCAACAGTAAAAGCAACTGTAATATCATCATGGTTATGAAATACCTTGATTTTATTAGAAATCTACAATCCAACATCTTGAAGAAGTTTATTTCTGGAAGCATCTTGTGCTGTTGATGTTTTCAAGGTTTCTGCTGCAATAATTCTTTCCCGGCACCTTCTGCTAAAACAATAACCATATGTGCATTGTCTTTGAGATGTTTGTCTTTAGATTATGATAAGGTTACCATAAAATTACATGATAAATAATTGTTTCTCCCTTTTGAGTTCCATCACCTCTACTAATATAAACCTGATACATAAGCAGAATCGACACATGGTTCATTTCCATATTATAGGTGACAATCTCTACCAGTTCTGTTTATGTTTCATCTTTAACGGGTCAAATGAGCAATTATAATAACTTTGCTAAAAGGAAATGTGCAAGTCTCAAAATTTGACTAAAGTGTCTTCACATGCTTAAAAACATAATTTTATGCGCAAAAACAGTATGTACCATAAAGGTAAAGATATACTTAATAAGAACAACTTATAAACACACCACTTATCATGACAATCAAGCACATAAATTACAGGATTATAAAGATGTGTGAGAGTAAAAAGTAAAATCCACCACTTAGAAATGGTTTGGAATAACCTTTATATAGGGGATGATGCCGAATCTTGATGCCATTCCTTTGAAACAACATCACCTATAATTCCCATTCACATTCTGCATTCCTAAACGCCAAAAACACCCTTAATGCATACAACTTCTCAAACCTTTTATTTATATAACTTCAATTTCATTGTAATGATATAGTTTTTGACAGTGTAGTGTTTTAAGAGTTTACCCTTTCATCGTGTTCAAGACACGATACTTGATAAAGAGCCCATCTTCTAACTGACCATGGCAACTTAACTTTCACAAGTGCAGGATCAGGTCTGCAAGTCTGTTTTATTAGATTAGGAAATCTATTTAGATACTTCAATAATATACGAGTATCATGTTTAATCATAAACAATTAAGAGGAATATTATTGTAAAACTGACCCATGCTTAGTCACTTGTGGTCTACCAAAATTGTGAGTTTTTGGTCTTGAGTGTTGTTGAACCGGCCAAAGTCGTAGATATCGTGACTGCCATCTAAAAGGCTCCTCAACAGGAGTAGGAGCTCTAATAAACCAGTCAAGGTTATCAGGCAGTGTAACGTGGCTAAGGATGAGCTCGTACTTGCAAATAAATAAAAGAATATAGAGAATGAGAACAAAAATATTGACAAGAACAAAACACAGTAGAATAAATGTTTGCGGTAGTATTTCTTACAGTTCCTTCAGATTTGTTCCAACTTTGGATCTCGCCAAAAGTCCTCAATATTCAGTTTCCACTTCTTAGTACGCTATCAACACACATGTTTGGTCAAAGTGTCAAACTTGGTTTATCAATAATTCAAAATCACTAACAACTGTTCATTAGTCATAGATAACCACACTAATCATAAATAAACTCCTGATTAACTACCAACACATAAAAGACATAGGCGAAGGGAAATAATGATAATTCTAGATGTTAAGTTCGGGTCAAAACAAGTAGTATTAGTATGGATAGTTGGGTCAGACTACCCTACATGTAAATTCTCTATGCTGATAAAATATAAACCACTAATGTTCTAACGCTCCAAGTGATATAGAAGGTTCTGTGCATTAAAAATAGACTTCGGGCTACTTTTAACCGATCATTTCCCTTTTAGCTAATTCTTTAAATTGACCCGTTTGAGATTAAACACAACCAAAAGCGACCATCCAACCGTAAAGAGTTAAATTACCACCTATATGAAGGAACGATAAGGAAGAAAAATGAAAAAATAAAAAACTGAAAAACCTTGCTATTGGCATCTGCGGCAAACTTGTGAGCAATAACAACATCAGAAGGGAGTAGCAGCGACACCCCTTTAGACTTGGCCTTTTTGAGAAGTGATGTTGCAAGGCCAAACTTATCTTCTTCCACAAGTGATGACCCAACTTTGTAACCTTGGGCTTTATAGAAGTTTAATATCATACCTCCACCAAGCACAAGGATGTTTACCTTCTCTAACAATGACTCAATCACTCCAATTTTACTAGAAACCTTAGACCCACCAACAATTGCAGCAAATGGCTTGTTAGGACTAGAAACCTTCGACCCACATGGATGTTTATCTTCACTATATATAAGTTCATTACAAATATGGTGAAGTTCCTACAGGCCAACCAGAAGAGCAGGAAAGCCAAATCCTGGCAACTCTGCATCAATGTCGAGAAATGAACTTATTTTTCCACTACCATTATGGATTAAAGTCCGCGTTGACATTCATATTGTTATATGACTTGCATGTTAACTACTCAATTTTTTGCTCTATCAATTAGAAATATAATATCAACTCTGATAATACGGGTTGTACACAATAGTCTATGGATTTACTTCTGCTGTTTTATGTCGTGATGATCAGATACTCATAATTGTTGCAATTTTTACGAAAATCACATCAAAAACTATTTTAAGCGCTATGGTCCGATAACCAGAAGCTTATTTCTTTGTCAAACATTGAAAACCAATTATTGCGATATTCAGCTCAAAAAAATAACTTCGAACATCGCCTCCATGTCCCTAACTATTGATTCACCATTCACAGCCAATCAGCAAAGACAAATGTGAACTGTTGTCGGTTACTAGAAAACATACCTTCTGCGTGAGGTATCCCGTAACAGATGGTTTCAAGTACTTGGCAACACCTTCAGTAGACGCATGTGCCCTGTGTGCAGTGCCAAATGCATCATTAACATACAAGTCAGCTAGTGACACAAGCTTCTTTGAAAATTCAGGATCGTTCTTTTCCCCCTCTTTAAAAGACCTGACATTTTCAAGAAAAAAAACACCTCCATCTGAAATCCTGGCCACCGGTTTCTCAACTTAACGACCTACGCAATCATCTGCCATCTTGACCTGTTACAAGATAAGGTGCAGATACAACACTTTAGTTAACGGTAAAGATAACAGATGAGTGATAAACCTCAACTCCGAGAAGCTATAAAAGTCTAGGCACAAGTGGCTTATGGCTGTATTTGGGTGTAACGCCCTTTGGTCGTCCTTATAAATGCCATGCACAAGAATATAAAAATCTCATACTATGTGCATTTATAGGAAACATAACTGAGCCACTATCATCTATCAATGTTAACTGGGGCCAAATTTATTACAATTTAAAAATCTAAATCCAAAATTACGTGTTCTTAACGTGCAAAACTTCTGTTCATCAATACACGAAGGTACTAATTAAGTTGGACCCGTTTTTGCGCCTTTTTTTCTTCATATATAATTGATTTACTAAACAATACAGTAGTACAAAAACTCAAACTAAACTGACAATATAATTTCCTATTAATGAAAAGTTTAGTACAATTAGAGAATATGAATACACGACAGACGAGATTGCTAAATCAATCAAGACGTATGTTTTCCCTTGGGGTTTGCAAAATTTCCTTTATAATCACAAGTTGATATAGAGAATTAATTACACTAACTCACAATCACAAGCCACAACAAACAAGCCACTCAATAGAATTCAGGTATATTAGTAGACTTATCATATGAAATATTTTGTACATGTAGCTAAATCTATATATCTATATACAAAGGCTAGTTTTTCCACTTCAACCTAAAAGTTACTTCTATGCAATTGCAACTAATGTAAAATGAAAGAAAAATTGACATTTAAAATGCAAGCTTTTGGCAATGTAAGCTTCCTAGTTAATGAAGTTGAGCCACACAGTGAACTATGGCCTTGGTGATTAAGCATGCACAAATCCAACTAATTCAAATACATAAATGGGCGTCAGGGTGTCCAATATAGCATTATGTCCTAGTATTGTTCCTTGATTGATGTTGAGATAAAAACCCATTATGGTGAACACTCATACACAACTAATTAAGCAGCATCAACTAATCTAAGTAGTAGGAGTCTTGAAAGCCTAGACGGCTCGCTTAAGCAGCCTAGGCAGAATATGCATAGCATCAAGATGAACAAAACTAACATAATCATAAATGCATTAGAAGTAGCAGGTTCTTGCTCATAAGAAGAAAAACTTAAACTACAGGATAGGGCCATCTACACTTTGTTACCAGAAGCTCATTACCAGAATAGTATCATATACTTGAGTAGATGTAA
>BQNB010032772.1:0-17533 GCA_026074375.1 Tanacetum coccineum | reverse complement strand
TACGTCATATAGAAGATATATTATGTGAATATTCTGGAAGATATCAAGCTTGGTCCCTACTCTAAGAAATCCCCAATACGCCGTATCCAATCCTTGGATACAGCATATCGAACCCACTTCCAGACCTTATAAATAGAAAACTCAAAAATGAGTTTTAAGTGTGCAAAATCATATTCTCGATACCTAAACCATAAAAGTTGATTTTCAGAGTAGAAAAAGATAAGAAGAGGTCGAGCAACGCTATCAATTCCATAGGAGACAACGTGTAATTCTATATACTTTAGTAATCGTTCAGTTTTTGGTATCATTCGTTAACTCGGTTAGTTTACCTTGGCTAGATAATTGCTTTTGTATTTATTATGACGTTTGAAGGCTAATACCTTCGGGTATTAGCCATTATTATGAAGATCTGAATGTTTGGTATTTGTTTATCTCAATTTCTTGATTTATCGTTAGATGCTTGTTTATGTTTATCAATTTATACTTGTTTATGCGCTTTTGTATGCGACCTATCATTCAACTACATCTAGTGATACGGACCAAGTAAATCTAGAGTCTGGGATAGCTCTCCATATAGTAATTTATACATCTGGAATTATAGGATCACAAATATTGTCCTTCTAAATCTGTGTCTAGGATACGCTTTAGGCTTAACTAGTTAATTGGATATTGCCAATGGTTTATTGATCTTGTTGACTAGCAGGTAAACCTAGATAATTCAACAAATAACGTTCTGATTCCATTGGTTAGTTGGACAAGTGGACTACTAGTGTATAAATCGCCATTAAGCGGTAAGTGGGTAAAGTCTCTATGAGATAGGGTTTAACAAGATCACCATTGCTTTAATCCCTAAGATAGATTATAATCAGCAAATAAGGATGCTTTATGCGGATGATTTAATTGTGACAGAATTAATGTGTCTAGGTCTTAGGATGATGTAACGCCTAAGTCTTAAGAATGATATACCGCCTCGAGAGAAGAAATCATTGCACTAAATAAACAAACCAACTTTCTAATCGGATTAATAATGGTTAATATAGTTTTCTTATATTTGGCTTGACCGCTCTTTTATCTTTTGTTTTTTTGCTTGCGTGGGTTAGAGTGCCTTGAATTGATTGTAGTCACCAACCAAACCGTGTCAGTCTCTCAGGCTGAAAACCCCTATTTTCGCATTAGAATTTGGATCAGGACTGACATAGGTTTAGAATAGGATAGAATTAACATAGATTAGATAACCAAGATATTAATTAAATTGATAGATTTAACCTCGCTTCAAGTGTTCGATACCCTACTTACCATGAAACTACTACCGATCGGGTACACTGCCCGTTAAAGTGTTGTTTTTGGTTTAGTCGGCAAAATATAAATTTAAAACTTGAATCAATAAAATATACACCACATAACGACACATCATACGACAAGTTGTCAAGTTTCCTCATTTCACAACATTTCTCCAAAGGTGAAGTTGATCTGACACTCTTTACATGGAAAGCAGGAAACGACTTATTGCTGGTACAAATTTATGTTGACGATATAATATTTGCATCCACTAATACTGCTTTGTGTAATGAGTTGCTAATCAGATGACCACTAAGTTTTAGATGTCAATAATGGGGAAGATGTCATTCTTTTTAGGATTAAAAATTTCTCAAAGTTCTAGAGGCATCTTCCTAAACCAATCAAAATATGCTTCTGAAATTATTAAAAAATATGGTTTGCTATCTAGTGATTCTATAGACACGCCTATGGTTAAAAAGAATAATCTGGATGAAGATCTACAGGGGATACCAGTTGATGCTACACTTTACTGTGGCATGATTGGATCCCTCATGTATCTGACATCCAGTAGACCCGACCTTATTTATGCAGTCTGCTTATGTGCCCGGTATCAGGCAAAGCCTACCGAAAAGCACTTGAATGCGGTAAAACATATCTTTTGATACCTAAAGGAAACCATTAACATGGTACTCTGGTACTCAAAGGATACCGATATGTCTCTAACAGCATATTCAGACACAAATCACGTGGGGTGTCTATCACACTAGACGCAGTACATCAGGAAGCGCTCAATTCTTAGGTGATAAACTTGTTAGCTGGTCTTCTAAGAAGCAAAAGAGCACTACAATTTTGAGTACAAAGGCTGAATATATAGCCTTATATAGGTGTTGTGCTCAAATCCTATGGATATGTTTACAGCTAACAGATTATGGCTTTCAATTCAATAAGATTCCTTTGTAATGCGATAACAAAAGTGCAATTGCTCTATGCTGCAACAATGTTTAACACTCAAGAGCAAAGCACATCGATGTACGTTACCATTTTATAAAGGAGCAGGTGGAGAATAGAATAGTGGAACTTTACTTTGTTCGGACAGAATATCAACTGGCTGACATCTTCACCAAACCGTTGCCAAGAGAAAGATTCAACTTCTTGATCGAAAAGCTGGGTATGAGAAGCATGTTGTTAGCCTCAAAATATTGAGCCGAACAAGGAAGCTTGGCTACTAGTTATGGAAGCACAGTCTTTATTTAATATATGTTATAATAGGCTAGAAACAGGAAACGGGCTCGAGACTTAATCTAATATTGTACGTGTTTCGGACTAAGGTCCAAAGTAAACCCGAGCCTGACCCAATAGACAAATCTCATGGCCCATTAAAGCCTTATTAGGCCGGCCACATTTAGGATATAAATACCCCTCTTCAAGTGTGGAAAGGTTGTTGGTCTCATTTGTATTTTTACATTGTATTCAACCATTCTCTTTTTCTTTCTTACTTTCTCTCTCTAACTTCTCTCTAAATATTCTTATCATCTTCTCATCTTATTTTCTTGTTTGTATTATGGAAGTGAAGTGATTCTTGGGTCATAACAATTGGTATCACTAGCCATGGGTGGGTTTAGTGGTCTCGTTGTGGTAATGCTTATTAGAGCTTCTTGGTTTGGCTTAAAGAGCTTATTTTTATTTTTTCTACATTCGGCTTATTAACTGAATGCAAAACATTTTCTACAAAAAAATTCATGGGCTACTTCATTATTGGGCTTTTATCACTATATTTCATTTGAAATTTCTCATAGTTTATGATAGTTGATATTTGTTTATCACTGTTTTGCTTTTTTCGTGGCCCACTTGTTCATCAAAGTAGTCTTATAACAATAGTTTGTAGTTTTTCTTTTTAGCTTAAAAGTGGTCAAAAGGGTTTTAAACGTATTCAACACAAAAGCCATAGACTTCTTTTTTTCAACAGCTTATTCGTAGCTTATAGGGAAAAAATTTCGTGGCTTATTCTTGTGGTAACATGCTTAATTTCCAGCTTATTTGAGCTTCTTCAGTTAGCCTATTTTTGAAGCTTATTGTGGTAAACGAGCTTATTTCCAAAGTTTTTTTCTGGGTTTGCTTATTATCTTCATGCAACGGTTTGAAAAACAAAGAGACACAGATCCATGTTTTTAGCAAGCAAGGACGTTGGGTTTTTGTTGGTTTCTGGAGAAGACAAGAAGCAAGGACGTTAGTACAATTTTGGAGTTTAGCACGAGGCGAGTAAACACCTTAAGCAGAAGGCGATTTAACAATTTTGTTGCAAGGCGAGTTATCAAGGGTGTTTAGAAGGCGAGTTATCAAGTGTGTTAAGAAGGCGAGTTATCAAGTGTGTTCAGAAGGCGAGTTATCAAGTGTGTTCAGAAGGCGAGTTAACAAGCTTAGCACGAGGCGAGTAAACAACCTTAAAAAGGAGGCGATTAAACAAGCATACAGGAAGAAACAATATCATTTTCAAGTCGTTTTTAGGTTTTCGGTTTCGAGTGACGGTTCATTACGGGACTTATAACCTATACCATTGTGATCGTGATCCTTTTTCGATCAACGTGGTGTATTTATTTTCTACCGACGATAACCATACCGCTCCGCGAGACGAGATTTACATTCGTTCCATTTTTACAAAATTTGAAACGAAGAAGAAATCTAACACGTGGTATATTTGATTTTCACCGACGATAACCGTACCATCTCGCGAGAGTAATAATAACAAACGTTACATTTTAACAATTCAAAACTAAGAAGACAAGTGAAAAAGGAGGGAATTTTTTTTTAATTGTTAAACTAAAATGCCAATTTGACACATGCAATCCCTGAACCTTTTGACAATTTCAAAGTTAGCCCTTTCCTTGTTTATTAACCCTCTTTGTTGAATTAGGCTTACACCGTTAGTCCTTAATAGTTCTAATTCATCCCGTTAATCCTCCAACGTGAATCGTTATTGCACCGTTAGTCCTTATTTGCGTTTTAATCAACCGTTAATCATCTCCAGCTAAAAATTTGTGCACCATTCGTCGTTTTAGCTCATCAATCGTTAACAAAATCTCAAGTACTTCGACTACAACAACGATTTCAACAACAATTAATCATTGTTTCTTCTTGATTTTGTAAAATCCCGCAAAAGATTCCATTTCATTTCTCGGTTTAAATCATAGATTTGTAAAATCCCATGAACGTTAAGTGATTTCAATCCACAACAACAATCACTTTACCTACTTAAGATCCTACAAATCAGTTGCACTTCATAATTTAACAAATCATTCATCATGACTACTCCAATCACAACTTCCACAACCAACAATCAAATGCATAACAAAATCATGGCAGCTGGTTTAAGGGATCGTCTACCAATGCTTGCAACAAGAAGATATGCTCAATGGCAATCACGTTTCTTAAGATACATTGATACAAGACCAAATAGTGATGCCTTGAGGAAATGCATGTTGGAAGGTCCATACCAACCAACTACTGTTACAATCCCAGCTGTACCTGCAACAGCTGATTCTCTAGCAGTTCTAGAATGAACAGCAGTTGAGACAATCTTGACTATGTCTCGTGAAAACAAAGCTCATTATGAATCAGAAAAGGAAGCAATCCATATGCTATTGACTGGAATTGGGGATGAAATCTACTCAACTATTGATGCTTGCAAGACAGCTCATGAAATGTGGATAGCTATTGAAAGGCTACAACAAGGTGAATCTCTCAACATTCAAGATGTCAAGACTAATTTGTTTTGGGAGTTTGGAAAATTCACTTCTCATGATGGGGAGTCTATGGAGTCATACTACTCTAGATTTTACAAGATGATGAATGAAATGATAAGAAACAACTTGACAGTTGCTACGATACAAGTGAATGTTTAGTTTCTTTAACAACTTCAACCAGAATGGTCAAGGTTTGTGACAATTGTCAAGCAACAACACGACTTGGATACAGTCTCATATCACAAGCTCTTTGACGTTCTGAAACAGTATCAAAAGGTAGTTAATGAAATTCGTGCTGAGAGAGTAGCCAAGAATGCTAACCCATTAGCACTTGTTGCTGCTGCTTCATCATATCCAGATCTTTATTATCAAGCACCAAAATCTCACAAACCATATGCACCAACATCAAAACAAGCATCTTCTACCAGATCTAATGCATCTACAAAACACAAAGGCAAAGAGATAGCCAAACCAATCACACCTCCATCTGAGTCAGCTTCTGAAGAAGACAGTAATCTTGAACAAGCTTAAAGAGATAAGGATATTTAGAAAAATTTGGCACTCATTGAAAAGTAATTCAAAAAGATCTACAAACCTACCAACAACAACCTCAGAACTTCTTCAAACTCCAGAAACAAGAATGTGGATACTAGTCCAAGGTACAAGAATGAAAATCATACTGGACAGTTTGGGAATCAGATGATAGTGACTGTTGATGGGGCTAGGGAGACTGTAGGCAGTCAGGTAGTGCAGTAGACTGGGATACAGTGTTTCAATTGCAAGGAATTTGGTCATTTTGCTAAGGAATGCAGGAAACCAAAAAGGGTGAAAGACTCTACGTATCACAAAGGTGTTATATTACAAGTAGAGCAAGCTGATTGGCTAGAGGACACGGATGAGGAGATTGATGAAAAAGAATTGTAAGCACGTTACGGTTTCATGGCAAAGATTCAGGAAGTCTTACCTCCAAAATCAAATTCAACTGCTGAGCCATTGGAACAGGTATAATTCAATGCTGAATATAATGTGTTTGCCAATATTAGACAGCATTCTGAGCAACCTGAATCCACTAGTAACACATGTTTAGTGGAAAAGGATGATACTAATGTCACTCCTGATTCACCAGATATGTGTGATAATGATATTCAGACTGACCAAAATGATGAATATGAGCGTGCTGCGCTTGCTAATTTAATTGCAAATTTAAAACTTGATGTTGATGAAAATAAAAAGATTCAAGAGCAATTAAAGAAAGCAAACGCATCACTTGCTCATGAATTGAAAGAGTGAAAATCTATTCTTGTAGAAACTAGTAAAATTCTAAGGGAGTCTAATAGTATTTGGGATAGTTGTTTAATTGCACTTCAAAACAAACAGACTGAGTTTGAGAGATACAAGGCCTTAAATGACCATACAGTTGACTATGACAAACTTGAACGTAAGTTAAATGAAACTCTAGGACTATTAGGTCAAAAAGATATTGACATAAAAGAATGTTTAAAACTTAAAGCCTATGAAATTTCAGTTGTCAAAGAGAAACATGATGAGTTAGTCAAACAGAGTCTTTTAACAAAGTCACATTTTGAAGGTCTTGTCAAAGAGAAAACAAAGGTAATAACAGATTTAAAACTTAAAGAAGAAAAATACATTAACAAAATGATTTCAATGGAAAAGCAATTAAAGTTTTTGAATGAAATTGTTTACAAAAGGAATCAATCAATTCAAACCATTCATATGTTAGCTCCTAAAGGCCCAACATTAAATGGTAGACCAACCTTTGCAAATTCAATGTACCTCACGAAAGCTCAATCTGAAAAACCATGTTTGTATGATATCCCATATGACCAATCTGATCCTACAAAGAGACTCGTCCTTGATAGGGAAGAGACTCTGACTCTTGAAAGAGAGAGTCGATCAAAATTGAATAAAGACTTAGTAAGACCTTATGACAACATAAAGCTAAATAGTCTTTATGAAATTTTCAAACCAGCGTCACAAGAATATCATGAACAGTTGGCACATGCAAATGAAGTAAGGAAGAAAATGTGGAGAAAATATTTTGTGAAATCTAAACCAAATATTTTCAAAAACATCAGTTTCTTACCAGTTTTAAAATCAATAAGTAAAAGTAGACAAGCGTACAATGTAATGACAAATAACATAAATCACTTTAGAGAACTTGTTGATCAAGCTTAGGAAAAGCATTCTCATAATCATTTTCGTGCTCCAACTGCTCTTGATATGGAAGTGCTAATAAAAACATGTTTGATGCCTTTTGCCATAAAGACACAGAATGATAGTTTCACGTTTGTTCATTAACTTAAGCAAGAAATGCATGCTGATTTAAAGTACGTTGAATCCCTTGAAAACAAAATTGACTTACTTAAATATGATAAAGCAGAATTTTCAAACATGTATGATATACTTTTGCAAGAATGTGTGTCTAATGATGTTATGTGTTTTTATTTGCATTCGTTATCTGATTTAGATGCTCACTCTGAATTGCAATGCTTATATCTTCATAAAGTTAAAAAATGTGAATGTCTTGCACAAAAGCTTTCGAAACAAATTGAATCAGTTAGTAAAGAAGTTTATACTGAGCTTTTATGAAGTTTTGCTAAATTAGAAAACACTGATTTTTTCCTCTTGCACTTGCCATTACAACAATGTCTAGAACAATTGAAAAATGACACAGTTAGGCAAAGAAAAAGCGTCAAATGTATTTCTAAAAGAACGTGAACAATATTTTGAAATACAAGATTTGAAAGCTCAATTACAAGACAAGAACATTGCCATAAGTAAGTTAAAGAAACTCATTGAGAAATGCAAAGGAAAGTTTGTGGAAACTAAGTTTGATAAACCATTTGTTGTTCGACAACTAAATGATCAAAGGATTCCAAAACCATCAGTTTTAGGCAAACCGACTCCGTTTTCAGACTCTCTTGAGAGGAAAAGTTTTTCACAAACAAAGTCGATTCCCAAAACTAATGTGTCAGAGGGTTTTATCAAAAACCAGGTCACTACACAAATTTTTCCTCAAACGGCAAGGCAAGCTATAAGAAACACAAATGTGATTAAACCAGGCATGTGTAAAATTGACACTAGAACAACACAAACTAGAGCACCACAGTTGCCTCAGACTTCTAGGAATACTAATCCTCGCGTGTCTACCTCTACAAGAGTAATTCACAACACTAATGTTAGCATACCACAGCTTAGGAGCACTCAAATGAAAGATAAAGTTGTACCAAACAATAGTCAAGTGAAGGATAAGAAGACTGAAGTAGAATACCACCCTAGGATTTCTAGTATTTCTAATAAAACAAAATCTGTAACTGCGTGTAATGACAGTTTAAAATCCAGAACTTCAAATGTTAATGCTGTTTGTGCTACTTGTGGAAAATGTGTGATTAATTCAAATCATGATACTTGTGTTTCTAAATTTTTGAATGACGTGAATACTAGAACTAAGAAGCCTAAAGTAGTGCCTATTAGTACTAGAAAACCCAAAAGTCAAGTGAAGAAATATGTTGCAACACCCCCTAAGGAAACAGTTGCATCAAAAACCACTATCCAAAAATCCAAGAGTTACTATAGCATGTTGTATGAGAAAACTAGTATGGCATAGAAATGATGGATAAAGCAAAATTGCCCATCAAGATATAAATGGGTTCCTAAGACAAAAACGAAATGGGTACCTAAAGTTAGGAATGAAAATGTGAACAAGAGAGTTAGTTTTGCTATATATAATGCATCTAGGATAACTATTGTCTTGAAACTCACAAATACTTTAGGATCTAATTTGTCAAGTATTCCATCGTCCTCTAATTCTCTTGCAGATTGTTATCCTATTCATTGTTGACTCTGGATGCACAAAGCACATGACGGGAAATCTAACGTTGCTGTGCAATTTTATTGAAAAATATATAGGTGCCATTTGTTTTGGCAATGATTAATTTGCTTCAATTCTTGGTTATGGAGATTTGGTTCAAGGAAATATCACGATTAACAGGGTTTATTACGTCGAAGGCCTCAATCACAATCTCTTCTCGGTTGGTCAATTTTATGATGCGGATTTGGAGGTTGCTTTCCAGAAATCAACGTGTTTCGTTAGAGATCTTCAGGGAAATGATTTACTCACTGGTAATCGTGGATCTGATCTTTATACAATTTCTATTCAAGAAATGACTTCATCAACTCCAATCTATCTCATGGCTAAAGCCTTACCAACTCAAGCATGGTTATGGCATCGAGGGACCTCTTATCTTAACTTCGAGTTTTTTAATGGGTTTAACATAATAACTTGCTTTCAAAGAAGGATGTCGTGATTGGTTTACCAAAACTGAAATATGTCAAGGATCAACTATGTTCTTCTTGTGAAGTGAGTAAAGAAAAAAGAAGTTCATTCAAGACAAAGGTTGTTCCAAGTTCTAAAGGACGGCTAAATTTGCTTCATATGGACTTATGTGGTCCAATAGCGGTATGGCTAGCATAAATGGAAGAAATATATTTCCGGATAATTAGAGACGACCTAACTCCAGATATACTTGACTCCTATTTTTAAGATCCAAGGAATGAAAACACCAGAAGTTCTAAAAGATTTCCTTCACAATAATCAACGAAATCTTAAGCCCTAGTAATTTCATTGTCGAACCTGACTAGGCAAAGAGTTTTCTATACAAGATAACACTCCATGCATTCTTCAAAGAAAAAGGAATTGAGCATCAAACCTTTACTCCTCGAACACCTGAACAGAACGGCGCTGTCGAAAAGACGAACCAACTCTCGTTGAGGTTGCTCGCACGATGCTCTCAGCTTCTAAACTTCCTTTGTTCTTTTGGGCTAAAGCAATTGCAACTGCATGCTATACTCAAAACAGATCTATCATCATCCTGACACATGAGAAGACGGCATATCACATCATCAATGACAGGAAACCTTCAATTAGACACCTTTACATATTTGGTTGCACCTGTTACTTAACCAGAGATGGTGAAAAATCAGATAAGAAGAAAGAAAAGAGGGATACGTACATTCTGGTGGGATACTCTACTCAGTCTAAGGGATATAATGTTTACAACAAGAGAACTCGATTAATAGTTGAATCCATACATCTTCGATTTGATGAAATCAAAGAGATGTCAAAGGCGTCAGATTATGACAACTCTGGCCCCGTCCCCCAACTACAAAATGTTTCTCCTTCAGCAGATACAACAGCTCCGTCACAACAAGAGTTGGATCTTCTTTTCGGTCCTCTGTACGATGATGAAATCAAATGAAAAGAATGATGGAAAACTTACAATCGATGTTGTTGATTGATTTGTTAGTGATTACCCCTTGCGATTTTTGGTTAAATGGGTGATTTTAAGTTTTGATTTTTGTGGTTATGGTGTTGGGTTTTCGTCACAGCAAGTAGAGGAGGAAAAGGAAGAGAGAAATGGTGTTTGGGATAAGAAATTCGTCTGAAATGGGGTGTTTTAATTTTCCAGTAGCCGGTCCCCTTAATTAATTAAGGGGGCTACCCAATTTACACGGCCGATCCCCTTGATTTTTGGCCAGTTTTTATGAGAATGAATATTGACAATTTTTAATTAACCCTTTGTTTAATTAAAAAATTTCTTTGACTATTTCGGACGAGATAATCAAGACGTCATGCTAATAAGAAAAACGAGCGATTGCTAGTCAGCTTTCATTTTCTTCAAAAAAAATGGTAGGGACTGAGGCTCTGAAGGCTTTACAACCTTCTTCAATTAGGGAATAGCGCAAATGGATCGATCACGTGATTCTGCAGCGTCCTCCAACTCGCTGTCCGCACCCCTTCACTTTCTTTGCTGGACGGGAAGATGCGAATCGTGAAGGCCTTCCCACCACGCGAAGTTCAAACCTCGCCAGAGAGGAATTGAAAACCAGAACAAAAGCCCTTCGCAATCGAAGGAGAAAGCGGGGAAAAGACGACGAAAGCCTTTTTTTCTTTCTTTTTCACCAACTTGAAAGGTTCTTTTATTGTACCGCCATACGCACCCACATGACAAAGCAGGAACCGGGAAAGTTCCACTGATTCATCTATCTCAAATAGGGAAAAAAGGAATCAACTCGAAAGGGGTAGCCGGTCGTCGGCTAGGAGCTCTGGCCGACTTGTTATTCTTGGTAACGATTTGTCAAAACCAGTCACTACACATTATTTGCCTAAGGAAAGAGAATCTGTTGTTGTAAAACCTCATCACGTGATTGCATCTAGCGAATCTAGGAATAGTTCAAAGAACATGCCAAGATTTAGTTCAAATGACATGGTTCATAATCACTCTCTAAAGGAAGCTAAGAAAAAGACATAAGAACGAGGTAGGAATTCAAGACCTAGTGTGATGCCTTTTGCTAGATCACAAAGCACAGCTAATGAGTGCAAACCGAAACCTAGGATCAATAACCAAAACTCTAGGAATTGACATGCATCTAAGAGTAGTTGCGTAATGACAAAGACTGTGCCCATAGCAGAACACTCTAGGAGTTCTAGAAACTTTTCTGACACCAAACATTTTGTTTGCTCGACATGTCAGAAATGTGTCTTTAATGCAAATCATGATCATTGTGTAACAAAATTCCTGAATGAAGTCAACTCGCGTGCTAAGGTTCCATCTAGTAAGACAACAACTAGAAACAAACCCGTAGAGCAAACAAGTTTTGCAAAGAAACCAGAAAGACAAATCGTAAAAGGACATAGGTTTTCAATCAAAAAGACTTCCATTGTGCATGAGAAAACAATGACTCCTAGATCTTGTCTTAGGTGGAAATCGACGGGTAAAATTTTCAAATATGTTGGTCTTAGGTGGGTTCCTACTGGAAAGATATTCACATCTAGCACAACCAAGGTTGACAGTGAACCCACAAATGGTTCAAATGAAGATATCACTAACTAATATGAATGCGAACAAACTCTTGATGTCAGTGCATGTACTCTTAACTTAAGTGCAGGTACATCTTTCAATCCCAAAAAAGAAGGACTCAGAGTTTAGTTGCTGAAAAGACTGATATCTCCGAAATCAGGGCTTCAAGGAATTCTGATATGATGAACAATCAATGACTTCTGATCATAACAGTTCAAAACTCGGAATTCACGACCACAGTAATGAACCGTCAAGTTCAAAGCTGGTTCCAAAAGTTGTTACTCCAGTAGACAAGACAACTACATCACAACAAGAGTTGAAAATACTATTCCACCATCACATAACAATGCTAAGGTCAACATGTAAATTTTTTTTATAAAACAAAATACAAATATATAAAAATTCAAAAAGAAAATACAAAATTAAAAAAATCAAAAAATGTTTCACAAAAAGAATCTTCTCGACATGTCACTTCGAATTGATAATATTTACGTGCCTAGAATTGTTGATTAACATCGACACGGGCGTGTAAATGAAGTTCGAACAAGAGTTTCAAATTCTTTCAAAACATGTCATTTCTGATTTTCTTCATGACTTGTAATTGCTCTCAGATTGCAACTCAGACCCGAACGACAAAGGAGAGTGTACGTTTCAGTGCACTTATCCTTAGAGTTAGAAGAGAAGTCTTCTAACATTTGGTTTTTCAAAATGTTGAACACATTTTTTTAAGAATTTCTCAATGACAATTCATAATCTTTCAAAATTGTGTGTTCAACACTCCATCCCTCATCAAGTTTTACAAGACAATTCTTCTACATTTGGTGTCATTTTCAAAATCAGTCAATGTTTAAGGGAGAGTTTTTCGAAAAACAATGTTTTAATGTTGTTGGATACATCATCACATGACAATTCTTATGTATTCAACACATTATAAAAAGTCTTAATAACAACTCCATAATAATAATGACAATTAAATAGAATGTTCGTTATAAGATGATTTAGTGGTTGAGCATAATTTTTCAAGAATTCTTCAATGATAATTTATAATCTTTTAAAATTGTATGCTCAACAATGTTAACCCTCAATTTTATATTCATTTTACAACTTGGTATCATTTTTTTGGTGTCAAACATATGTAAAATTGAGGGGGAGCAAGTTAATGTTCCATATAATTCATGCTAAGTATAAAAGTTTTCTCCACAGAATTTTCATGACAAATTTTACTCACATGGTATTTCAAAAACTAAGCGAATTAGTATTTAAAATAAGGGGAGAAATGTAATTAAAATGTGATCTTAAAAATAATAAGTGATCTAATCGACTCAAATTTCGATGATACTCTTCGAAAAGGTTTTCTATGTTTACGAACTTGAAACCAACAACATTTTAATTCACGACGATTCTGAAGTTATAAGGTGGTTAGGTTAGGTACTAGTCCTATGATCCAACCAGAACCGGAGGGATCTACCCAAAGACACTCCATAGTTAGAAATAGCAGTCCTTAGGTATGATTGGAGATTAATAATAATGCCGACTAAGATTGAGCTAACACTGGAACAATCATAACAAGGTGTTAGTAATGACGTCTTGGTAAGCATTGAAGGGGTTGAAGAATGAAAAAGAAATGTATGGATAAAGGGTGAAAACAAAGCAGCCCTCCACACAACTTAGGCAGAAACCGGGTCAATACATAATCTATCGGTTTTCACAAAGATGAATTCTGATATTAAAGAATGACATCATAGACCCAGTGATGCAATGCATAACCCTCCCCAGCTATTTGAGTTTCTCTCAACAAAAACTTGTCTCGTTTGTCACGGAGATACACACGACTTCTATTGACTTTCTCACTCCGAGATAGTTGATATTGAATAGGTGGCAATCTGCTCTAGCCTCCGAGTACTAAAACCAAAACGCACTAATCGAGTCTAGAGCCAAGAGATCAATAAAATAAATCTCATTAGGACACATTCCATTATAAACACTTGTTGAACACCAATAAGTTCACAAGCTGTTAACAAGAGTCCTACACATTATCCTTGTGATTTTGCCAGAACATCCGAGTGATACTTAAGTATTCACAGTGAAGATGGAAATCCTGCTTGAGCCAACATCAAACAAGCTCTTGGTAGGTGACTTGCGCGATTCTATATGAATCAAACTTGTGTCAACTGGAAAGAAACGATGGTGCGATTCTATGTGAATCAAACTTGTTCCAGTAAAATGAATTGACGGTTTAATCAGAAAGATAGTAACTATCTGATTCACTCTTACCGTGTTGTCTGCTTTGAGACGCTCCGGTAACGAGAACGGCTAGTGCAGCTGCGAAACCCTGTCAAGAAGATTCATATGAATTCTATCTGATCACAGGCAGTATTTATACTGATTAACGGGGAACCGTGGTTATTGCAACCTTATTCGACGAAGTGACAAAGACACTCTCGTCCTACGTTGAAGGAATCACTAATGTAAACTTTCAGGTTATACGGTGGTGGCGGTATCCCATTCCAGCTGAAGTCGGATTTATTACCACATGCTCATGCTTAAACTAAAAAGACATACTATAAGCATCAAGATTCAAGAATCAAGAATCAATAAAGCTCAAGAATTATAGACAAAGACTTTTGTAAACTCTAATATTAAAGATAACTCCTCAGAAACCAAGCTTTGGGGGAGATTATTAGAGAGCTTTCAAGATGATGCAAAGTATGAGCATGTTGGTCAAGACACAAGATCGCAAGGTGGCAAAGACGATCAAGACAAACAAGGAAAAGATTTAGAGATCTCGAAATCAAAGACGAAGTCGAAAGACAATGACAAAGGCTAAAGATCAAAGATCACAAAGCATGAAGGAACAAGCCTACAACATAATAAAGACCAAAGACTCAAGAACTCAATGACAAAGCAATCTCAAAAAGTTTAAGGAAGCAAGATTCAAGATCTCACCTCAGGAATTCGAAGACCACACATTAGGGGAGATTGTTAGCCTCAAATATGTCTGTGAACATGGAAGCTCAGAATCTGCAGGAAGCCTCGCTTCGAGGAAGATTATTGGCCTCAAGATAACAAGTCTAACATGAAAGCTTGGAATCTCTCAGAAACCAAGCTTAGGGGGATATTGTTAGCCTCAAATTATATTATTAATCTCGGTCTTTATCTCATGTATGTTGTAATAGGCTAGAAGGGTAAACGGGCTCGTTTAAGTAATCTAATCAGTCACGTGTTATGGGCTAAAGCCCAAGTAATCCCATGTAATCCCAAGCCCGGCCCATAAAAAGCCCATAGGCATGTAAGCCTCATGGTGTAAGTATAAATATCCATCTCCAAGTGTGGAGAGGGTGTTGGTCTCATTTGTTTTTCACACACTTGTAATCAACCATCTTGTTTCTCTCTCTAAAATTCTCTCCTACCTCTCTTTACAATTTCTTCATTTTTATTCTTATCTATTTTTCTTATCAAAACTATGGTGAAGTGAAAGTGTATCTGGGTTATAACAGATTGTTCATTTCCTTATCTCTTTATATTATTGTCATTGTTATTTAGCTTTAGTTTAGATTGTTATATTGTTTGTTCATATTGTGAATTGGTTAAACATACAACTTGAATCTAAACATTTTGAAAGCAAACATTTAAAACGTAAAACAAACCTGTAAACTATTCAACCTCCCCTTCTAGTTTCCATAATTGGTATCAGAGCCAGTTTACTCAAGATTTTTAAAATATATTGTATTTTAAAGCTTGGATCGATCTATAAATTCCAACAAATATCTAGAAGGGCAATCCATGCAAAGACCACCACTTTTTGAAAGTGATAGTTTTATATATTGGAAAAATAGATTCAAGACATATGTTAAATCAAAAGATCTAGATCTTTGGCATGTTATTACCAACGGTGATTTTCAACCTATTATACAAAATCCAGAAACCAAATTAGATGAGGTTATCCCTTTTGGAAAACAAACCGATGATCTCAAAAAGAGAGACTTGTGAAAAATAATGAAGCTAAAATGATTATTTATAATACTTTGCCTAGAAAAGAGTATGAAAGAATTTTCATATGTAACACGGCAAAAGAAATTTGGAAAACTTTATTAATCACCCACCAAGGATATAATCAAGTCAAAGATAATAAGATTGACCTTTTGGTTCAACAATATAAACAATTCGTCATCTCCGAAGACGAATCTATAGATAGTGCTTTTGCTAGATTTAACACTATTATTACTAGTCTAAAAGCTCTTGATGAAGGTTATTCTAGCAAGAACTATGTTAGAAAGTTTCTTAGGGCTCTACATCCTAAATGGAGAGCAAAAGTCACGGCGATTAAAGAGTCGAAAGACTTAACGTCACTATCTCTTGATGAACTTATCGGGAACCTCAAAGTTTACGAAATGATCATCAAGAAAGATTCTGAAATAGTCAAAGCAAAAGTTGAAAGGAAATCTCTTGCTTTAAAGGCTAAAAAAGAATCTAGTAATGAAGAGTGTTCGACTTCCGGAAGTGAAGACGAAGAGTACGTCATGGCGGTAAGAGACTTCAAGAAATTCTTCAAAAAAAGGAAGATTCGTGAGACAACCTCGGAATGACAAAAAGACGTTCCAAAAAAGCCGAGACGATAAAAAAGGCAAGGGTGAAAGGAAATGATTTAGATGCGGAGATCCAAATCATCTTATTGGGGAATGTCCAAAGCCACCGAGATACAAGAACCAAAGAGCATTCGTCGGAGGTTCTTGGAGTGATAGCGGTTAAGAAGATGATGAAAAGATCAAAGACGAAATATGTCTCGTAGCTCAAGCGCCAAATGAGGTATGTTCCGATTCATCTTACTTTAGTGACGAGAACTCATCAATATATAATTTAGCACTAGATAATGAATATGATAAATTATGCAAAATGAGTCTAAAGATAATCACTAAAAACAAAAGATTAAAAGCCACTAGAAATAGCCTAGAAAACGAAGTTAGAGAATTAAAAGATAAATTGTACACACTCGAGAAAAACAAAGGAGTTGATCTCGAATGCACAAAATGTCAATCGCTTAAAATTGAGAATGAAAAACTTAAAGAGGAAGCTCTTAAACTAACCAAGTTTGAAAAGAGCACACATTGCTTAAATGAAATGTTAAGTAATCAAAAACCCTCCGGTGATAAGTTAAGTTTAGGGTTTAATTCATTTGAAGCATCATCTAGTGGAACTAAAGAAATAAAATTTATGAAAGCTCAGAAAAAGGCATCCTCTGATGGAGGTCCCATAAATATGGGCGGCCCACATAGTGAACAGGCGGCCCCCAAAATAATTATGAGACCGCCAGCAGCTACGCCTGGATCTGAGATAAGTGTTTCTTTTCAAAAATCTATTTTGGGTCCTAGACCAAAACAGATAATAGTAAACAACGTCAAAGTTTCGTTGCTAGTGATAATGAAGTTAAACAATTTTACAAGCCATTGTCAAAACCCGGAGTTGGTTTTTCAAAACCTAATTTCTGATTAAAAACTCCACCACGTAAAAGAGTCAATAATAATTACTGTTGGGAATTCACTTTACGTGATGTAACACCCCCAAATAGGGTCGCAGCGGAATAAGGGTCCGGGGCGTGTTACTTCTCAGATCAACAACACAAGATAATATAAGAAC
>BQNB010032771.1:0-52885 GCA_026074375.1 Tanacetum coccineum | reverse complement strand
TATATATATATCATGAGTAGTAATATATGTAATGTAATATAAATACGTATATCAATCATGTAAGCATATAGTATGACCAACTAATGCAAACAATTAGTGTATGTATGTCCCGTGTAATAATTTTATATGATGCAATGTTGGAAAATGGTTATAGTCCAGGTAAAAACATTTGACCTGGCTCTCTATAACCTTGGCTCTGATACCAATTTGTAACACCCCCAAAATAGGTCGCAGCGGAAATATATATATAGATCATGAGTAGTAATATATGTAATGTAATATAAATACGTATATCAATCATGTAAGCATATAGTATGACCAACTAATGCAAACAATTAGTGTATGTATGTCCCGTGTAATAATTTTATATGATGCAATGTTGGAAAACGGTTATAGTCCAGGTAAAAACATTTGACCTGGCTCTCTATAACCTTGGCTTTGATACCAATTTGTAACACCCCCAAAATAGGTCGCAGCGGAAATATGTCCGGGAGCGTTACTTCATAATACCATTGCACAAGTCCTGAGAGAACAACCTCTAAACATGTCGTTTGAAAAGTAATCTTGTATTGTTTAGACTCCAATGCACATCAAGTATGTCAAGTAGCTTGTTCACCTAAGAAAAACATGCTTAAAAGTGTCAACATAAAGTTGGTGAGTTCATAAGTTTATTTAAGTATAAATGTTGAACCAAAGATTTTGAAAGTGTGTACCCTTATAATAGTCACAAAATTGTACGTATGGAAGTTGGACCATAATTGTTCAAAGTATGCATGATAATTAAAAATATCACGAAATGTTTTAAGTATGTAGTATCAAATGAGTGATTACGACTACTCTAAGTTCATGAAATTACTGTGTAGACTTATATGTACGCCACTTTATTCAAGGCTCAATAATTGTTCGTATGTATGTGGTTGTTGGCCCTGTAGATGCCAATGCAGTTGTGCTCCGACATGGTATAACGTTCGTCTCCAGTGATAGCTAATCACCCGAACAGGGATTGTCAATCCAGAATAGATCTATTCTATAACATTCGCGCTTACACTCCGAGTAATTAACAGTTCATGCAACTTAAGCTAATCCATAATCATAAAAGTAAAGTATAATTATTGCGTCTATAATTGAAAACAAGTATTGTAACCCATTGTGAGATATGAAAATGAGTGTATAACAAAGTTGTAATATGTTTGTAATGAGTATGTAAACGAGTTTGTAATGCATCATGTAATGAGCTTGTAAGTATGTTGTGAAAACAAGTATGTAAAGGAGTTGGTGAAGAGTGTGTAAACAGTTTTATATATTAGTATGTAACCAAGTTACGAAATCAAGTATGCAAACAAGTAAGTGAACAAGTTTTAATGAGTTGAAATCCATATTAGAAACAAGTTTGTAAAGGAGCATGTTTCTCACCCAAAAATTTATAAAGTATATGTAAAACGAGTAAAACGTGGGGCTAGAAACTCACCTCAAGTGAAATGTATTGATTATAGAAAATCAATAAAATAAAACGTCACGAATGATCCAGAGTGCAACAAGTATGTGATGAACTAGAAACCCTAGATTTTGATTCTAAACCCAAAATCCTTATGAAAACCCCAAACCTTGATTATGAAAACCCTAACTTGATCTTGATAAACCCTTGCTTTAAATGGAACCCTAACTTGCAAAACCACTTGGAACACCTTAGATTATACCCTGAACACCATTGTTTGCTAGAATTATCAAAGAAATGGAAGGAAATGAAGATCCTATGGTGGTGTTTTGTGCCGTGGGAAATGAAGGAGAGAAAGAGAGATTTTGGTGTTTTTGGTATATGAATGAATGAAGTGAAAAGTCTAGTGAATGTGTAGTATTTATAGAATAAATATCTAGAAGATATTTAAGAAAATATCTAGAAAAATATGAAAAGTTATAAATTATCTCCGTAAAATTATATAACAGTTGTTTGACGTAAACTTTTATTTGTTTGATGTCGGTTTACGTTGAATGTTGATTTTTAGTTTACGCGATTTAACTAAACGGTTGAAATTAAAAGTAAACGCATAAAAATTTAAAATAAATAGTTGAATATTTATTGGCGTAAAATGACTCAAAAATGTGGGTTGTTACACAAGAAAGGAGGAAAATTATGGAACCAAAGATTTGTGTGGTATAATTAAGAAGCTAGAGTCTTGTACGGATGGAACGTTATGTTTGAATGAGAGAAGTTGGATACCTTGTCGTGATAACTTAATGAAGTTGATTATGCATTAGTCGCATATGTCAAAATACTCAATTCATTCTGGATCGGACAAGATGTATCAAGATTTAAAGAAGCTATATTGGTGGCCGAACATGAAGGATGAGATTGCCACCTATGTCAGTAAGTGTTTGACCTGTGCTAAGGTCAACGTTGAATACCAAAAACCATCCGGTTTATTGGTTCAACCTGTGATCCCAGTATGGAAGTGGGAGAACATTACTATGGATTTCGTTACTAAGTTGCCAAAGACGTCGACTAGACAAGATACAATTTGGGTAATTGTTGATCGACTCACAAAATCCGCTCATTTCCTGCCAATGAAAGAAAATGACTCAATGGAGAAGTTGACGAGACAATACTTGAAGGAAGTTGTCTCAAAGCATGGTGTACCAGTTTTGATTATTTCTAATCGAGATGTGTTGGGAATTACAGATTTGAAGATTACAAAACCTATTAGACGAAATGAAGAAAGAAGAAACAACGAAGGACCAAATATGTAATAGTTAGCTTTGTTAGTAAGCTAGGGTTTGTAACCATCCTCTACTATATAAAGAGGATAGGCGTCTAGGTTACAATCCAACCATTCATAGTAGACTTCTCCAATGTGAGTCTGAGAAACGCATAGAGCGTGTGTAGTGTAGTAGTAGTAGTTAGTTCTTTATTGTGTTTAATAAAGAAAACCTTATTAGTAACATGATTGTGTTCTTGTTCTTTATATTCCGCTGTGCTTATCAATCATTGTTATATTACCCTAGTTGAGTCCAGATCTTTGTTATATTACCCTAGTTGAGTCCAGATCTTGGATTCTACAAGATGGTAGATTTACATCTCAATTCTGGCAATCGCTAAATAAAGCTCTAGGTACTCAATTTGATATGAGTACGGCTTATCATCCGCAAACCGATGGTCAAAGTGAAAGAACCATCCAAACTTTGGAGGACATGATGCGTGCTTGTGTGATTGATTTTGGGAAAGGTCGGGATAAACACCTACCTTTATGGAGTTTTCTTACAACAACAATTATCACACTAGTATCAAAACTGCATCGTTCGAGGCTCTGTACAGTCTCAAGTGTCGATCACCCATTTGTTGGGCTGAGGTTGGAGACGCTCAGCTCACTGGCCCAGAAATAGTCCATGAAACAACTGAGAAAATCTTTCAGATCAAGAAGCGTATTCAAGTCACGTGGGATAGGAAAAAGATTTTAGCCAATAGGAATCGTAAGCCCATGGAATTTCAAGTTGGAGATATGGTCATGTTGAAAGTGTCACCATGGAAAGGGGTGATACGTTGCGGCAAACGGGGAAAGTTGAACCCTCGTTATATTGGACCATTTAAGGTACTCGCTAAGGTTGGAACAGTTGCTTAAAGACTTGAACTCCCAGATCAATTAAGTCATGTTCATAGCACTTTCTATGTTTCTAATTTGAAGAAGTGTTATGCCGATGAACCACTTGCTATTTCATTAGATGAAATTCAAATCGACGATAAGTTAAACTTTATCGAGGAGACGGTCGAGATCATGGACCGCGAAGTGAAGCAATTGAAACATATCCATATCCCTATTGTTAAGGTACGTTAGAATTCAAGGCGAGGTACTAAATTCACTTGGGAACGCGAAGACCAAATGAAGAAGAAATACCCTCATCTCTTCGCTAAATCTAAACCTACGTCTGAATCAACGTCTTAAGCTTTGAGGACAAATCTCTTCTAACGGGGAAAGGATGTCACACCCCGTAAATTCCAGGTCAATATTTTAAACTATTCCGGACATTATTTTGAATTTTATCCGTTACGTTTGAATTTAACCTAAAACCAAGAGGTTATCCCATGTAAATCTGAAAAACATCATCGAACGCGTTTCGGCTCCGGATATTGATTAGTCGAGATATTATATGCATTATTTTATCTTTTCTAAGTGTTTCATAGTTTACGTTCACTCGTGATATTTATTTTTACGGTTTAGCGTATTATTTACGTTTTTTGCGCTTTTGATCAAACGAAACCCCGGAAACCCGTAATCTTTTCGTGTAATCTATAGTTATTGTTTGTCTTGAGTTTTTAAGTCAAAAAATTCATCATCCCTCCCCTTCTTACTCATTTCGAACGGCCAAACCACAACCAAAACAACATCAAGTCAAAAATTATTTTATAAGGAATCTTTATGCTTTAATTTGAAATTTTTGGAAGCATGCAAGGTGGTGTAAGAACTCTTGTCTTTATGCATGCAAGCTTTGGACCATAAACCCACTAACAAGAATCAAGAGAATATGAATGAATTAGGATGGCTAGTTAGTTAACCATGAACCCCCCCCCCCCCTTGTTGTTGTCGTTCAAACCCAAGTCACTTAGCCATTTGGTTCCATTGCTTGTGCAAGCCTTAAATCCCCTAAACCCTACTTTACATTCTATAAATACCTTATGATAGAACTTAGGGTTCTCATTTATTTCATAGCCTCAAAAATTGTTTTCTCTCATCCCTTTTTCCTTCCTAGCTAATCATATCTAAGGGTGTTTTAAGGGTTTGATCATTGTTTTCAAGGTTTTTGAAAGATTTCAAGAGTTAGGGTTTTGATATTTCAAGAGGGTTTTGCAAGATCATACGGGGTTTATAGATCTAAGGATTTTAGGTTATATCTTGTGTGTTTCTTGACTCATCTTATTCTTGTAAGTGTTCTATTCTATCTCTTGAGATTTCTTTATGGTTCCTATGCAAGGTTAAGGCTTATGTGTTTGTGGTTTTTGAAAATAAACAAGTTAAAACATAAACTAGTATTGTTTCATGATTTTTTGATTTACAAAAGGTTTGGTTATGAGTATGAGTAATCATGAGTGTTGCAACAATAGAAATGATAGGATTGGGATAGTAGTGATTGTGGTTTTGATGGCGAAACATTGGTTGGTTTAGTAGTGAACGAGACTAGGGTAGAATAGGCACTATTGTGAAGTTTGGAGGAATTTTTAGGAGCATTTAGGAAAAATATAGTTGCTGATCCAATTTTGTTTTGAGGTTTTGGGAGACTTAAAAATGTTTTCATTAGTCAAGAAAGTAGTTTTTGGAGAGCTTATTTTGAATAGATAGATTTTCATATATCGAACACTAAAAGCGAATTTAAAAAGGCCAAGTTATGGCGAAATGAATTTTGGAACACTTTTCGGAAAAAAACAATAAATGAGGTTGCTGATGTGAATAATAAATTAGGTTTTCAGACACTTTCTGACATTTTTGAGGTTTTAAAACATTGGCGAAACATATAGAAACATTAGCATATTTATTGAAAACATTAGAAATGTCATAAAGGTAATTATGAAATGCCGAATGTTATAAAAGCGTAAGACTTCTAAAAATAGTAACTTTTGAGATAAGTTGTTAAGACGGATGTAAAAGTTCGGCGTTTAGGTATTGATAAAGCGTTTTTAGAAATATGGATTTAACAAAATATAGGGGACGGTATTAACGTCTTGAAACTTAGAACTTTCCTAAAATAGAAAGTTTCCTAAGATAGTAACTTTTAGTAGACCGTGGCGTATTTTAATCAGGAACATTTTGTCATCATAACGACACTATTTTTCTAACTAAGACACAAACACATATGGTTTCCTACTTGTTGATAAGCGTTTTGCTTTTGGTTTCGTATATCATATCTTAGTCCTAAGACGCGTCATTCCTTTAGGTGACTGCTAGGATTGTGTATCATCTTTCTTTTACGTGATTATCATTCGTTCATCGCTCTAACGTCAGTTCATAGCCCCACTTTTTACTCATTTTGAATAAATGTTTTACAACTTTGGGGTGAGAAACATTGCTTGTTTTAAACTTTAGACACAAGTATTTTCAATTATCATTTCCTATTTACGTGTTGCCTAATTAGCGATTAGACCACTATTATGCACGAACCATCATGAACCGTTAATTATCTATGACCAATGGGATTGGTTAAGTAAGCGCGAATCTTATAAATAGATCTATTTAGGACTAATTATCCCTATCCGGTTAAGCAAGCACTTACTTGTTTATGTGTCGATGAACTAATAGATATATTTCATGTCGGGAATTCTTTGGGGTGTCTTGGTCAGACATTTGTAGGGCAATATTATCATTTTCATATTATATGTATTTCCTAATTTAGCATCGGTGTCATGAGCTTAGCGCAACGTAAATACTTTTCATGTGATATTGTATCTGTTATAATAGTCACATCACTTTTAAAATCTTGTGGTCCAACCTTACATCAATTCAAACCTATGAATTCATCAACTTTATGTTGACTGTTTTAAGCATGTTTTCTCAAGTGCTTAGATGGATTGTTCTTGAAGTGCTATTTGATGTTGCATGCATTGATGGGTGTCTTTTAAGAATGTTTATCTTTAAACTTCAGTACTCGTTGTCTTAAAAACATGTTATGATTCCGCTGCATTTTACTTAAGCTTCCGCTAAAACTATTTCATTTATGTCAAGAATATTGTAACACTTATTTTGTTTTAATCAAAGCAATGTGTTATGTTTTATCAAACGTCCATATAGTGGTCGTTTACTTGATCTTGTGCGATGTATGCAATGACGTCACGCCTCCGGATTCGTATTTCGTCCAGGCCCCATTGGGGGGTGTGACATTTCTAGCTTAGATCTACTTGCTTGATTCATATCAAGTGAGATTTTAATTTTTGTCAATTAGCTTTCTTGTAGTGTATCTTTTCTTTGTCCCCTTTATTTTGTAAATAACTTTTTCGTTCACCATCATGATGTATGAAAGACCACCAACCACACCCTTTCAAAACCCACCCCGAAACACAACCTTCCCATTCAAAAATAATACCTTGGTGTTCCAATAACATCAAGATGAATCTATCTACGATGCGTGGACTCGTTTCAAAAACTTAATCCAAAGAGTCCCTCATCATGGCCTTGATTTATGGTCCCTTACTTAATTCTTTTATGATCATGTTGACAACTATACCCGAATGGACCTTGACTTTGCAGCAGACGGGAACCTTAGGGAATTAAGTGGTGAAGAAGCATGGGAAGCCATAGATGATTTTGCCCAAGTCCAAAAAGAGTAAGACCACCCACCAAGCATTATTTCTGAACAAGAATAGCAAATTTAAGGGCTCAAGTAAAATGATTGTTTGGGAATGAGAAGGTTTGGATTGAGATGCATAGGTATATATCATGGGATAAGGTGGATAACCTAATCTCACAAAGTACCCCATAAGTTCTCCCATCATTTGAGGTATACACCTCACCCATGACTTACTCGAAAGAAGTAAAAGAGACTATAGGAATCCCGATGGAGGTAGAACCTTTAAACCAAACATAAATAGAGGATTTACGCTTGAATACTTGTAATCATGACCTTTCTCCTAGTTTTAGGGAAGTTCCTAATTTTGATGAACTAAAGCCTCAACCACAGCCCTTACCTAATTGTCCATCCTTAGATGTAAGTCTAAGAGAATAAAGAGGCCTTGAACCACCCATCAAACCACCTAGTCCATATAGTTTTAGGATGAAGGAAGTAGACACTTTGACCATTCATACACCACCTTCACCTCATGTGGCGTCTTTCCACACGAAGGATATGTATTGTTATTATCACCCATGTATAGATGACCCTACGAAACATTATGGATTTAAACCGGGTTTATTAGGACATATTGGATCCTTAGGTGTTGATTTTTTGAATTTGTAGATGATAGAAGACGATTTCTTAAGAGAGGGACTTAGTTTACCCATTAGGCCAAAAGAATTAGAAAATGGTAGGAATAAAGAAACACACCATTTAGAGCATATAATTCAACAACCTCTTTTTCAACATAAGGCTCATTCTTACCATAATGGTGTGTATCGTTACTATCACCCATACTTGACCTTAAGTGTCCCTTTATCTATTAAATAAGGGTGGTGTCAGGCTCGTGACTCGAACAAAAACAAGCGCTTTTTGGGAGGCAACCCAATCTTTTATTTTTTCTGCATTTTAGAAGTGTTGTGTGTTTTAATTCTTTATCGTTTATTTTTTTATGTGTTTGATTTGTGTGATCATACTTTGTTTTGTCTTTAAATTCGTTTTAATTGCAATCAAAGGTATTTTATAAAAATCGTTAAAGAAAAATCCGGTTTCTAAGAACCATTTCAAACATAATAAAAAAATTATTTAGATTAATTCGCGTCTTGTGTCAGTTTCGAGTCATATGATTGTGATAATTGTTCTCAGGTTTTATGTAGTGATTCTTACATGAAATAACTAATAGGTTTGCGTGCAGAAATTTTTCCAGAAAATGAAGAAAGTTTTGTTTATAGTGTCTGGAGACGGCGTCAGGATTAACCCTAACGACGTCGTGTCTCCAGCACTTGTAAATTTCGTATTTTCTTTAAATTTTTGATAATTAATTTTGTATAATTTCCAAAATTTGTAATTTTCTTATAACTTACAGAAAACCACAATTACATTAACACATTCATCCTATCTTTACGGCTTTCGTAGTGTCAAAACCCTAATCATATCATTGTATATTATTATCTCGTCAATTTTACGCCAGGTATAGTTGTTTCTTGTCTTTGATTTGCTGGTTATATTTGATGAGAAGAAGCTTTGGAGTTCTTAGAAGTTTCAAGTGGACGATTCTTGGATGACGATTTAGCCAACTTATCATTTGTTTCTTCTGCATTATTGAGCAAAACCAAAGGAGTATTAGTTTCTTTTACTTTTTCTTTTCCCTTTATTCGTTTATTTGAGTACTTTTAAGAACATTGGGGACAATGTTTAATTTAAGTATAGGAGGAAATAAGCCTTAAAACTATTTTTTTCATTTACCATTTGCTTTGTCCTTAAAATAATGTGTAATATACCAAAACATAGCATAGAAGGTAATTTTGACCCAAATTTAAAAATTTTTGTGGCACAAACCGATGAAAATTAAGTATTATTAGCGTCTCATGGATAAGAATTACATGACTAGCACAAAAACCTTACCACTCCAAAAATTCTACTCAAAAAATGTGAGGTTCGCCCCTAGTTCTTTAGGAATTCAAGCACCTATCTTTGGTGCTTAAGATAGTTTTACCTTTAGCTTGCTCGAGTTATGGAATCAACAATCATATGTGTCACGTTCATGTATTTAATCGTACATATGTGGTTTTGTCGCTTTTTTTGGAGCATTGGTATCGGTAAAAACTATATGAGTATACCGTTAGTATATTAAATTCTAAAACTTGTTTTTGTGATTCATCTGGAGACTGCTTAGTGAGATCGCATTCGTGTGATTAGGATTTGCTAAATGATAAGAGGCACTAGGATAAACCCTGTTTTAAACCTGTATTTGTTATTATGGTCACATCGATCATATAACTATCCCCACACCTTTGCTATGCACTCATTTTTAGTGCAAGATACCCCTAGTACACCCCTCCGAGCCTATCCTTTTCGCGGTTCTCATAATTTTCTCGTGGATTCCAGATTATTAATGAAGAGCATTGTTTACACTCACACCAAATGTTACACCCAATTCGTCTTAGCCTTCCTTGTATGTACTCGTTTTTAGTACATTATTGTTATCACATTTGTAAAACCCAGTTAATTATTAGCTTGAGTACATTGTTTCTAAGTCGAGTCATTATTAGTGTATACAGTTTTGCAACGATTGGGATTCATGGTAGTTTTTATTTATGGAGAAATGGGGAAGAGGTCAAAATTATTACCTCCATACGAGCTTATTGTACTCCATGTTTTTTGATCCTTTTAATTCGGGTCATTAGTTAGTTTATGTATTAAGTATTAAAACTCAAGTGTAGGGGTGCTAAAACTCAAGTGTAGGGGTGCATCTATAAACCTCAAGTCATGTATAATTTATGTTTAAGCAAATGGCAGGGCAAAAAGGTACAAAAAAAGAGAAAATAAATCAAAAATAAATATAGAAAAAGAAAGAAAAAAAATATACAGGCTGTCATTTTGCTTATGTTTATGTTTATGTAGAAATAGTGTCAGAATAGAGAAAGAAAGAGTTTGATATAGAGTTTGTATATCTTTGTCCTAGTGTGGTCGAGTCTTGGCTTAGCAACGCCTTCGCATGAAATCTTGTATATTAATTAAATCACCACCACCCCAAATCCACCCAAATATATCCCATTCATTTCTCTTTCCATTTAACTTACACCTAAACATCACAACCCTTACAAGACCTCTTTGATAGTAATTCCTAGGTGCTTACGCCATAGCGGTAGAGGTTTGATCCTTTATCAAGCTTATGGTAATTTATATGCTATGATAGGTAATGACTGTTAATTTTCCATTTCCCATATTGTTATAAATCATTATACACCCGAAAGAAAAAGAAAAACAAAACATCTATTGTGAGGTGCTAGTATATAATTTCTGTGCTTTTAATTACGAGGTCTAATTGGTTGTGCCAAAAATTATCTTTGAAAAGTAACTTAAATGCCCCTGATGTTGCTAATATCTAGGTAGAAAAGTCCATTGACTTAAGGACAAGCAAATCCTAAGTGTAGGGGTATTTGATGAGGTGTCATTTTATATACTTTTTAGGGGTCATTTAACCTCATAAATCATGTAAATATCTCTAAAATATGTGCTTAATCATTTCTTTTTGTATTTTTAGCATTTGGATGGCATTTTGAGGAAATACACGTGACTTGGGCTCATTTGGGGAAAAACAGACGAGATTATAACTCTACACCAAAGTTGATGAAGAATAGGCGCACAGTGTGTGGAGACGACGTCATAATCTCTTGTGACGACGTCAGGATATATAAAAGACGACGTCAGAGAAATCAAGACGGCGTCAGAACTTAACCGACATAGTGAAGCCCTAGAAGATTCGGCGAGGCGACGACGTCAGGATTATAACGTGACGTCGTCGCGTCCGTTTTCCTATATATAAAAACTCATTATTAGGGTTTTATGTGTGGAACTCGATAGTATTATTTAGGGTACGATTATCAACCATTGTTAGGCCATTTTGAGAGTTCTCTAACCCTCTTGTAACACCACTAACTCCATGTTTTGATCAGTGAAGTTCTTTATCTTTTATTCATTCAATATGTCTATGTGTTGTTTGATTAATTTATGTTCTTCATTCCTTCTTAACATGCTTGGCTAGATCTTATAGTGCTTGCTTATGATTGCATGTGAATTAGTTTGTAGATCCTTTTTATATTGCTTCTTGTTGATGGGTGTGCGCGTTAGGCTTTAGAAAACTAGCCATAAAATATTACATTGGCATAGACGTCTAGGGAAACGTGATTGAGTAGACAGGACACCATCGATAACAGTCTTCATACTACCTTACCCATCTATGGTTGATCACCTTTAAATATTTTAACGCATGTAATGTACTCTTAGGGGCCTTGTAATAGTCTTCATACTACTTTACTTGTGCGTTTGCTTAACGGAATATTGCATAGACGGCGGGTTTGTGTAAATAGTTCATGACTTAGGAAATATTTACACATCGCATCACAAGGGTGACGGGCAATAGAATTAGGAGAAGCAAACTAAGGATCATGCATGATTAAGTAAACACATTTGTTTTTCTATCGAGTTTTCTACAATAGTTTAGATTTTAATTTAGTTTAATTAGCTTTAAAACTAAACCTCTCAAAAACCTGAATTTTAATTGCTTTCATAAAAATATAAAAACACAAAAAAATCTCCTTTCAACCCCTTAGACCTTAGTTAAATTTAGTTTGAGCCTTCCCACCTATTCCCCTAGCGAACGATAACAACCCCCGAGTCTTACCTTACTACACTACAATGGTTAGGTGCTCTGCCTAGGGAGTTGTAAAACTAGTACATTTACAACAACCACAACAGAAACACAAATACCTTTTAGAGGTTGCAAGATCACTTTAGTTTTAAGCTAATTTTCCAACATACCTATGTGGTCACTGCATTTTAACTGCCACATATCTCATTAATAGACCCCCATCACCAATCCTAAACAACCAAAGTCCCTAGGAATTGCTTTAGAATTAACCACCACCATTGTCTCACATAAGAATCATTAGATACAGAACCTATGTTAACCAACACACACAGATAAATTTCACCTAAAGTTTATATGCATAGTCTTACTTGGCTACCCAAATCACTACATCACAAATCACAAATCACTACATTTCATTAATAGCATAGATAGATCAGTCGAACCACATTCTTACATTCAGGCTTCCAAATATCCAAAATGGATTGAAGCCATGAGTAAAGAAACTCAAGCACTATAATCTAACCACATTTGGAAACTTACCCAACTTCCTCCTGGTAAGTCTCCAATTGGTTGCAAGTGGGTTTACAGGATCAAGTACAAGGAAAATGGCTTTATTGAAATATACAAGGCCAGGATTGTTGCAAAAGGACACCACCAGAAAAAAGGAATAGACTGTTAAGAGACCTATGCACCAGTTGCTAAAATGGTAACTATAAGGACCTTACTTGCTGTGAAATCACTCAAAATGATATGTTGAGCTGTTAGACATCAACAGTGCATTTTTTCATGGTGATTTACATGATGAAATCTTTTTTTTTGGTAAAGGGTTTTCTCGATAAATTTTATTACTCAAAAAAATGATTTAGTACAACGGATATGGGTAGATTTTTTTACATGAGGAAGTCTACATGACCATACCAAAAGGATACTCTCATTCCTTACCACCTAACACCATCTACAGACTCACCAAATCCTTATATGGCCTCAAATAAGAAAATAGTCAATGGTTTGAGAAATTAACCACCTTTCTACTAAATCAAGGTTTTAAGCAGGGCTATGCAGACACCTCCTTACTCACTTGCTACAATAATGGCTTATAAACCTCCATCTTAATCTATGTTGATGATATCCTTATTACTGGCAAGGACAAAGCTTACATTGATTGCATCAAACACCTCCTTCATCAAACCTTCAATATTAAGGATTTAGGTGTACTCAACTACTACTTGGGCATAGAATTCCAATGGAATTCTATAGGTCTGGACATTATACAAAGGAAGTACACCCTTGATCTCTTAAAGCTTGTAGACCTCCTTAACTCAAAGCCTTGTGCAACTCTAGTTAAACCAAACACCAAGTTAATTCTCAAAGATGGAACACCTTTACTTGATCCTGAACTTTATAGAACTCTAGTTGGAAAACTCATCTACCTTACCATCACTAGACCAGACATCTCATATGCAACCTAATCTCTCAGTTAATTCTTAAACGAACCTAGAATACCTCACATGGTTGCCCTTATCAGAGTGCTAAGATACCTCAAATTTTTTCCTAGTCAAGGTATCTTCTTCCTAACCATCACTTCACTTCACTTAACCACTTACTGTGACAGTGATTAGGCAAGCTGCTCCTTTTTAAGGAAATTTGTCTCTAACTATGGGAGCTTCCTAAGATCAAGCTTAATTTCTTAGCAATCAAAGAAACAATGTGTAGTTTTTTTGATCCTCCACTAAGGTAGAGTATAGGGCTATAGCAGACAATTGATGTGAGATCAGTTGGATAACTTGTCTCCTCAAAGACCTTTAAATACAAGTTCCTACTTATGTCCTAGTTCTATGTGATAATGCATCAACCATTTCTTTGTCCTAAAATCTAATCTATCATGCTAGGACTAAGAACATAGAAATTAATTATCATTTTGTAATAAACAAAATCAAAGCTGATGAGATCCTTCCTTCCTTTGTTTCATCAAGACTATAAGTGGTAGACATCTTTACAATAGATTTAAGTAGGGTTATACATTACAATTGTCTATTTAAGTTAGGAATTTACAATCCTTACTTAATGCCAACTTGTGGGGGAGATAAAAAAGCTACACAAGCTTCTATCACTCTGTGCAGAGCATACATAAAAACAAGTCAAACCAGTCACACAAGATGAAGATTCTACATAGCTTAAATCTAATTTAGTGTAATAAAATGTAGTAGTATGTATTTATTCATGTAATGTCGTCAAGATTCATAGCTTGTAAAATTAGTCAAGTTAGTTAGTCAAAGTAGTCAACTAGTATAAAAGTAGACTTTCTTATATATGCTACGTTACAATTCATTTCATAATTCATAATTCAGTTGGAAATACTTTCCATCCCAATTCTTATCACTAATCCAATTGGTATACGAGGGAGGTAGTATCTTACTTCTATGTGTAATTCAAGCGTGTGTAACAATTCACATTTTCACATTATTTTACGTCAATAAACTCAAAACTATTTACTTGGAACCTTTACGTATTTACTTTTAATTATAACCGTTAAGTTAAATCGCGTAAACTAAAAATCAACAATTTACATAAACCGGCATTTAACAATTATAGGTTTACATCAAACACGTGTTATATAATCATTACGAATATAATTTATAACACTTTATATTTTATTTCACAAGTTTTACATATAACGTTTACGTTTTGGCATTTTTGAACTTTACATACATACACATTATATCTTCTATACAAAAACTTGTACACTAAACATTATATTACATCAAAAATTTAAACCATTTGTTCCCTCCCTCCTCTTGATCCATTCGTGTAGACAACAAAGACCAAGAAAACCAAATAAATCTTACTTTATCTTATTTATACATACATATGCATACCTACACAAATAAGTATATCAAAATACACATTTTTCCTTGCCTTTGACTTGTAAGCCGCCCCTTACTCATGGAGGATCTGATATTATAGCAGTTTGAGGGTAACCATGCTAACCTTTATCACCTCAAATCATGTTTCCCACTCGTATTTATGATCCATTGGTTAACAACTTAAACCAACATTTCCCCTACATAGTCAACCTTGATAATCCTCTACCCTTACATCCCTTCAACCCACGAAAAATCCTAGCAGCCTACACCTCTTTCTAATGGTACTTGTTGTCTACTAATAACCCATTTCCCTTATTAATATCACATCTCTCTTACACATTAATAGGAAGACTTCTCTTTTCCTTTGACATTCCATAGCAGTCGACCCCTCCCTATGCTTCATAATGTAAGAATGTTGACCATGTTAGGACTCCCATGCATAAGACATAAGGTTCAATTGGTAATACCAAACTATCAATCAAACATATTACTTGTGCTTTTCCCCTGGTACACGACACAACAGCAAGAAGCACTCCATTTTCATGGTTTTAGTCACCCAAACTTTCATGCATATTAACTAATACCAAATCCATACTTTGAGCCATCCTTAGTGTTATACCATTGTGACAAACACATAGACTTGTGGTTAATACCAAAACAACAAGTAAATCTTGCTTTTCCAGCCCTTGGTTCCCAAATCCCATGCCAATATGCTATTAGGAACATACTTTTCTGGATCAAACTTTTATGCATTAACTATTAGCAAGACCATACCTAAATGCATTATTTAAGACACAACACTTTACTTCATTATCATTTCAAAGCAAAAACACACAATTCTTACTATCTCTTTCTCTTGGACTTGGCTAGAAACTAAGGGGCACACAAAACATCCTAAGGTTGTGTTACATAGCTTATTGAAAGCTTATTTGGGAAAAGAATATACTAGGCTAGAGTTTTGGAAGCTTAGTTGGGTTTTATTTTGTCGAATTAGGGTTTTCTTGCACTTATCATCCTCATTTCACTCAAGTAAGCAAGCATGCCTTTATCCTACATTAAGTACACTCTTATATATCTTATCATGTTTAAACATCACTCATACACTTAAGTTGCTTAAAAATCCTTTCCTTTCAAACGAAAATGTGTAACTACCTGATGCATGCGCATGCCTTGTAAACAAACCAACTTAAAATAGATTTCTAACTTAAAAATTGTTTACTACACTTCATTTTAAGGTCACCTAGATGTTGTATTTGAATCATAGACCAAATGGTAGTAATCTAGTAGTTTAATTCTTAAAACCAAAAGATTTGGAAAAATGATAAAGATTGTGAAATGGGTAACTTTGAGACCAACAACGACCACTATAGGCTGGGTTTGAGGGTCAGGATAGTAGTGGGACTTGTAGAGGGCGCGATGACGTAAATTTAGCAATTTGGATCACTAAAAACGGATATCGGATGAGTAAGTAGGGCAAATTGAAAATCTGCGTTTTTAAATGAAAAGCTGTCAAAAAGAAAGAAAAGGTCGCGAGTAGCATACTTTGAGCTCAATTTTGAGACTGTTGTTGTTAGAGTTAGTTTCTGTGATAGTTAAGTCTTTTGTAGTCAGCACAGGTGGCTTTCCACAGCCCCTGGAATCACCCGAAAATGTATTGATATGAGAAAGTCATAGTCCACCAAAATTCTGACCTCGCAACTGTTACATGCTGAAATAATATGATTTTTCTCTAAGTCTGGAAAATAGCCCAACCTTCGCGACTAGCATACTAGGGAACTGTTTTCGAGGCAGTTAGTGTCCGATTTGGTCGATATGATAAACTAACTTATTAAAGTACATAACCTCCTGTTTTCAGAAAGTCCGGACTCACATTCTTAGGATCAGTAATGAATGAGTTGGGGTCAACAAAGTAGGTAACTCGTAAATATTTGGAACTTTTGAAAATGTAAAAATAAATATTCTATTTTTCCGAGAGCCACGTTTTAACTTGTAAAACTTAACGCAACTGTGTATGGGTGATATAGGACTGATATTAATACATTTGCATCGCTTCATACTAGTTTTCATTATTCTAAAAGCATACTATTTAATTAAGTTGCGATTAAAGTTTCTGTGCATCGTTCTTTGTGCTATTTGCTTGAGGTGAGTTTATAGCCCCACGTTTTACTCGTTTTGCATATACTTTATCACTTTTGGGGTGAGAATACATGCGCATTTACAAATTCTTACATACTTGTTTTCATAACTTACTTACAAACTTATTTACATGACTGATTACAAACTCGTTTACATGTACGTTTACAAACTCATTTACATGATTGATTACAAACTCGTCTACATATTCATTTACATATCTTACGGTGGGATACATCACTTGTTTTCACTTATGGACGCAACAACTTTACTCTCATTCAAATGATTACGGATTAGCTTAAGTGGCATGAACTATTAATTACGGTGGGAGTAAGCGCGAATGTTATAAAATAGATCTATTTAGGGTTAACGTCCCGGTTCAGGTGATTAGCTCTCACTAGTTTTGGCGGTACCGAACTAACGAACGTTATACCATGTCGTTACATTGAATTACATTGAACTACATTTACATGAACACTTACAGTGCCTGAAAAGATTGGCATACATACACGTCAAAACCACAGTTTCATGAACTTAGGGGTGAAATTGTAATCACACATGGTGACTATTGTATTGGATACAGTGGTCATACGTACTTTACAAAAGCTTTGGTCCAACTATACTTACATTTTTGTGACTATTGTATGGGATACAATAGTCATACACACTATATAAATCTTTGATTTTAACATTTGTACTTACATTTTGTGACTATTATAAGGGTTGAAATGGTCATACATACTTTACAAATCTTTGATTCCAACATTTTAACAAACCTACTTTGTATGGTTTATGTTTATACTCATTTTAAAAGCCTATATATTTAAATTCATGCGTTGCAAGTTTTGTATGGGCGGGACTTGTAACACATTAAGTTTATATACATAGTTTTGTGATTCAGATTTATACTTGCATAAACCTATGAACTCACCAACTTTATGTTGACACTTTTAACATGTATTTCTCAGGTAAATAGGATGCTTGACATAACTTATGTACTTTGGAATCTAAACATTACAAGATTTCTTTCCAAACGACTCATTTAGGGGTCGTTCTCTCATATCTGGTTCAATGGTGTTATGAAGTAACGCTCCTGGATATATTTCCGTTGCGACCTATTTTGGGGGTGTTACAGATTGGTATTCAGAGCCAAGGTTATAGAGAACTAGGTTTCATATTTTACCTAGACTATAACCATTTTCATAAACATTGCATCACATCAAACTTTTTCATGTGCATACACACTACTTGCTTACTTGCTTACATTACTTGCTTACGTGACTTATATATATATATATATATATATATATATATATATATATATATATATATATATATATATATATATAATGGTGGTAAAATATCATATAAGATAAATTAATGTTTGGATAATGTTTAGGACATACGAGCTTATAGTATTACCTTGCCTTAAGAAATGTTCTAGTATTTATAAAAATAACTCTTATATAACTAAATGTAAAATGTTTAGGACATACGAGCTTATAGTATTACCTTAGTCCGAGACGCGTATAATATTAGATTAGTTAACGAGCCTAATACCCGTTCTAGCCTATTACAACATTTAATTAAATAAAGACCGAGACCTAATATTCATAATGAACGAACTTCATTGTTCGACTCAATATTTTGAGGCTAACAATCTCCCCTGAAGTGAGTTCATTGTGACACTCCTTCATGAGATCAAATGAGATTGCTTTTGTCGTTAAGCTCTTGTGATCTTGGTCTTTGTCTTTGTTGTAAGCTTGTTCCTTCATGCTTTGTGATCTTTGATCTTGAGCCTTTGTCATTGTCTTTCGAATTTGTCTTTAGTTCTGAGATCTTTAAATCTTTTCCTTGTTTGTCTTGATCGTCTTTGCCACCTTGCGATCTTGTGTCTTGACCAACATGCTCATACTTTGCATCATCTTGAAAGCTTGCTAACAATCTCCCTTAATAGACTTGATATCTTAAAGGAAGATCTTGAATATCAGAGTTTGCGGAAGTCTTTGTCTTTTAATTCTTGAGCTTTCTTGATTCTTGATTCTTGATTCTTGAATCTCGATGCTTATAGTATGTATTTGTAGTTTGAGCATGAGCATGTGGTAATGAATCCGACTTCAGCTGGAATGAGGCATCTCGATCTCCATCTTTATATGAATCCTGAAATAAAACAGTTAGCAATAAACCGTGTGGACGAATATGGCTTTGTCATTCGTCCGGATTTTGTTAGATTAACCTCTGGTTCCGTGAGACCGTTTTACAGTATAAATATTATATGTGTGATCAGGTAGATTCAAAGAATCTCCTTGACAGGGTTTCCAGCTCAAAGCGTAGGATCATCTAATATATATGTATTAGATTTGCCATGCTTGCTAGTTCTCATTACCGGAACGTCTCAAAGCAGACAACACGGTAAGAGTGAATCAGATAGTTACTATCTTTCTGATTAAGCCGTCAATTCATTTACTGGAACAAGTTTGATTCACATAGAATCGCACCATTGTTTCTTTCTAGTTGACACAAGTTTGATTCATATAGAATCGTGCAAGTCACCTACCAAGAGCTTGTTTGATGTTGGCTCAAGCAGGATTTCCATCTTCATTGTGAATACATTAGTATCACTCGGATGTTCTGGCAAAATCACAAGGATAATGCGTAGGACTCTTGTTAACAGCTTGTGAACTTATTGATGTTCAACAAGTGTTTGTAATGGAATGTGTCCTAATGAGATTTATTTTATTGATCTCTTGGCTCTAGACTCGATTAGTGCGTTTTGGTTTTAGTACTCGGAGGCTGGAGCAGACTGCCACCTATTCAATATTAACTAACTCGGAGTGAGAAAGTCAATAGAAGTCGTGTGTATCTCCGTGACAAATGAGACAAGTTTCTTTTGAGAGAAACCCGAATGGCTGGGAAGGGTTGTGCATTGCATCACTGGGTCCATGATGTCGTCTTCAATATCAGAATTCATCTTTGTGAAAACCGATAGATTATGTATTGACCCGGTTTCTGCCTAAGGTGTAGGGAGGGCTTCTTTCTTTAGACCCTTTATCCTTACATTTCTTTTTCATTCTTTAACCCCTTCATGTTTACCAAGACCCGTCACTACTAAAACCTTGGTTGTCATTGTTACAGTGTTAGCTCAAATCTTCGTCGGCATTGCTTCCTTTATACTACATTCATCTCTTAACTTACTAGAGGACTGCTATTTATAACTATGGGATGTTCCTTGGGTAGATCCTCCGGTTCCTGGTTGGATCATTAGACTAATGCCTAACCTATCCACTTATGATTCATAATCGTCGTGAATTTAGATGTTGTTGGGGTATGAGATCGTAACCTAAGACCTTTTCCGAAAGAGAATCAAGACTTTGAGGCGATTCGTTCATTATATTATTTTCAAGATACATTTTAAATACATTTCTCCCCTTATTTTAAATAATAATTCACTTAGTTTTTGAAATACTTTGTGATTAAAATTTGTCATGAAAATTATATGGGAAAAACTTTTATTCTTAGCATGAATTATATGGAACATTAACTTGCTCCCCTTCAATTTTACATATGTTTGACACCAAAAAAATGATACCAAGTTGTAAAATGAATATAAAATTAAGGGTTAGCATTGTTGATCATATAATTTTTAAAGATTATGAATTGTCATTGAAGAATTCTTGAAAAATTGTGCCCAATCACTAAATCATCTAATAACATACAATCTATTGAGTAGTCATTATTATTCCAGATATGTTATTGAAACTTTTTATAATGTGTTGAATACATAAGAATTGTCAAGTGATGATGTATCCAACAACATTAAAACATTGTTTTTCAAAAAACTCCCCCTCAAACATTGACTCGTTTAAAAATGACACCAAATGTAGAATAATTGTCGTGTAAAACAATATGAGGGATGGAGTGTTGAACACACAGTTTTGAAAGATTTTGAATCGTCAGTGAGAAATTCTTGGAAAAATTATGTTTAACTTTTTGAAAAATCAAATGTTAGAAGACTTCTCTTCTAACGCTAGGGATAAGCGCACTTATGCGTACACTTTCCTTTGTTGTTCGGGTCCGAGTTGCAATCTGAGAGCAATTACAAGTCATAAAGAAAATTAGAAATGACATGTTTTGAAAACATATGAAACTCCTGTTCGAACTTCATTTTACATGGCACCGGTGTCGATATTCTGTTACATTCAACATTTTAGGTGAGTAAATATTATCGATCCAAGCCGTACATGTGAAAGAATATTTTTTGAGAAACATTTTCTAATTTTTTTATTTTGTATTTGTTTTTTTAAGATTTATATATCTTTTGTATTTAGTTTATAAAAAAATATGTTCATGTTGACTCGGCATTGTTATGTGAGGGTTGGAATAGTCAATTCTAACTTTCTCGTGAGTAGTGTCTGGTCTGCTAGCGGGAGACAACTTTGGGAACCAGCTTTGAACTCGACGGTTCATTGCTGTGGTCGTGAAATCGAGTCTGAACTATTATGATAGAAGTCTTTCCTTGTTATCAATTAGGAATTCCTTAAAGCCAGATTTATGAGATATCAGTTTTTTTCAGCAACAAACTTGGGTCCTTCCTTTTTGGATAAAAGATTGTACTGCACTTAGTTAAGAGTACCTGCACTAACCTTCAAGAGTTTGTTTGTATTCATATTTATTTAGTGATATCTTCATTTGAACATTTTGTAGAGGTTCTGTCAACCTTGTTTGTGCTAGAGGCGAATTATCTTCCCGTAGGAACCCTCTGACGGGACCATCTATCTTGAAAATTCTACCCGTCGGTTTCCCACCTATGACAAGATCTAGAGTCATTGTTTTCTCATGCACCAACGAAGTCGTTTTGATTGAAAAATTGTCCTTGTGGGATATTGTCTTTATGGTTTTGTGGCAAAAACTTGTTTTGCTCTTGGATTTGTTCTTGTTGCTCCTGTCTTTGTATGGTATCGAACATTAGCACGTGAGTTGAATTCATTCAAGAATTTTGGTTACACAATTTCATGATTTTCATAATGCAACATTTCTGAAATGTTGAGCAAACAAATGTTTGGCGTCAGTTACGTTTCTAGAAAATTCCTAGAGTGTTCTGTATTGGCACAATCATTATTTGTCGGTACCAAAAATATTCTTGAAGCGGGCTAATTCCAGATGTTTGAGTATTGTTTTTTTTTCTTAGGTTTTGGTTTGCTACATTGTAAGCTTAGTGATTCTGGCATAAGGGATCATACTAGGTTCTGAATTCATACTGCCTTCTTGTGTCTTTTGCTTAACTTCATTAGGTAGGTTTATGAACCATGTCATTAGACTATACCTAGATGGCCAGGTGCAATCATGTGATGAGGATTCTCTTTGCCAACAGCAGATTCTTCTTTCCTTAGGAATAATGTGTAGTGACTGTTTTGACCAAATAGTTATTAACATAAACTTGGTATGGCAAAAACCGTGGCCTTGAACTTGAGGTCGTTTCGGACTTAAACGGCTTCTTTAGTCGAGTTGTCTAAACAACTGATTGTTTCTATGTGGTTGTAAAACCGGTTTCCTTAAGATTGACGATTTTGCAACTAGTATTCACACTATTTCCTGTTAATTTTCTCTAATTCATATTTTAATGCAGCGATTGCAACCCTTTTCTTTTTTTTTTTTTTTTTTTTTTTTTTTTTACCTGAAGTTGAGCTTTGGTAGTTACATTATTTGCAATCAAGAAGTTGTGTTGTTCTAGGTCTTTGACTCTTGTTGTCATTGATAGAATCAAACTTTTCTTTGTAATGCCTTTTCAAAGTCTCTTTTCTTAGTACTTTCACATTATGTTCCCAATTCGAGGTTTATTGGATCAATTCATCTATGTCATGTTTAATCTTGGCTTCTTTACTTTTTACTTTCGAAAATTGACCAAGTTGCCCTTCTTTTAAAGCTTGATTTTGATATTTAAGTTCAAGATTAACACAATGTGCTTTCTATTCTTGAAAATATCTTTTGAAATTGCCGGAAAGTCCATTTTTTAGACATTCTTTTCAAATTCGAGGGATTGATTTGTGAGTTCAGTTGTCTTTTTATCAGTTAATTTAGCAGGCAAAGGACATGTGTCATGACATTGTTCAGCTTCTCTGGTCAACTCCACTTTATTATGATTTCAAGGTAGCTCAGTATGTTATTGTCCTGTAGGAAAGACATTGATTTCAGCAGTCGTTTGTACCTCAGCCATTGGCTCTTCCTTATATATGGGTCTGATATCTGCATCATCAGCATGTGCATCATTCCCTGATCTGCTGCTTGTATCTTGCTCTTTTGATTCTGTCCCACTGTGTTTTGTGTTAACCAAACTAGTATCCAATGCTTTGCCCGTATCAATCTTTCCCTCTGTTGTCTGAATCTGTCTTTCATTCACCCTTGTATCATACTCTCTTTTATGCAGTGCTCTTTTATCAATCGACTTTTTAACTGATTCCATGTGTTGGATCAGTGTATCATGGAATTTTGGAATCGAGAGTTGAGTGTATTGTAGAAAGTAGTTTCGTGTCATTACAACATATTCATCATCCAAATAAATCCGTGACTTGATGAACATCTAAAACTGTGTCTCGAGTACTTTAAAAGAAGCCATAGATCCAATCTTTTGAAATTCTTCTTTGACAAGTTGCTTTTCTAATTGATCCACGTTTAGGAACATTGTGCCTATAAAAGTTTCAACATCTTGACCAAAGAGTGTTGCAAATGCACGTTTGAATCCGGACTCGATTCGAGTTCCATTTAAGTTGTTGTTTGAAATAAGCTTGAGGTGTGAATGAAGTTGTCGAAAAGATACCATGCAACTCTGTTTTGCTTTGTCATGAATTTGTTGCATTTGTTGTTCTTCCGAATTCGAACACGAAGATAAAGTATCTTTCGTTTCCATTTTTACCGTGAATTGAAGTGAAAATGATTTGTAGGATCTTAAGTAGGTAAAGTGATTGTTGTTGTAGATTGAAATCAATTAACGTTCACGGGATTTTACAAATCTATGACTTAAACCGTAAAAAGAATCGACTTTTACGGGATTTTACTAAATCAAGAAAAAACCGTGAATAAAAAATTAATTGTTGTTGGTGAAATCGTTGTTGTCGTTGAAGAACTTGAGCTTTTATTGACGATTGATGAGCTAAAAATGATGATCGATGCACAAACTTTGAGCTTGAAATGATTAATGGTTGATTAAAACTCAAATAGGGACAAACGGTGCAATGACGATTCACGTTTGATGACTAACGGGCTGTTTTGGTTGAAAAAGGACTAACTGTGTAAGGTTGGTTTAACAAAGAGGTTTAAAAAACAAACAAAGGATGAAGGATGAAGTATACTTGAAGTCCAGGGACTAAAGTTGCAATTTTCGAATTTTGATTAATAAAAACAACTATTTCCCTCCTGAATAACTTTCTTCTTCGTATGAAATTGAAAAAACAATGTAACGAATAGTTTTTCTTCGTGTGGACTCGTATGATTATCGTCGGTAAAAACCGAATATACCACGTTGATCGAAAAGATGTCACGATCACGATGGTATAAGTCTTAAGTCCCGTCATTGAATGTCACACGAAACCGTAAAATCCGAAACTTTGTTCACATGTATAAATTGCCCTAAGTTGAAATGTATAGATCGCCCCTGATGTTGTATTGATCGCCCAACAAAAAAAATGTTTAATACGCCAATGGTGTTGTTTAGATCGCCTTCACAAAGACGTATACATCGCCTTACAAGATATGTATTGATCGCCTTTACACTTGAAACGTATTGTTCGCCTTTACACTTGAAACGTATTGATCGCCTTTACACTTGAAACGTATTGTTCGCCTTTACACTCAAAACTTATTGATCGCCTAACACATGAGCATGTATTGATCGCCCTTGTTTTTTGTTAAAGTATAGATCGCTGACTTTTATATGTATACTTCGCCTGTTCTAGTGTATGACTCGCCCAACACGAAACATATAACTCGCCTTACACACTTTGTATTGTTCGCCTGACACACAATGTATAACTCGCCTCCTACAAACGTATAGATCGCCCAAGTATAGATCGCCTACTACAAACAAAAAACGTACTATGTCCTCTTCTTCTTTTTTGTCGTGTTACCCAAAGACAACAAAAAAACTAACAAAATAAGCGCAAACCGTCCTTTTGCTTTTTCTTCAAACGCGTGAGAAATAAGCAAATGAAGAAGGAAAAAAACTTGAATAAGCTTTAAACCACAAAAGGCCTCGAAAATAAGACAACTAGCTTTTTGGTTTACAAATGAGTAAAAAAATGCGTACTGTTGAAGCCCAAGACAAATTCTAAAACCACACAAAGATGCACTCTACTGTTGAAGCCCAACAAATATACGAAAATTATAAGGATAGTTATAGTATCCGAGTATAACAGAAAGAGAAAAAAATAAGCTAAGTGAATAAACTAACAACAACGAAGCACGAATCACTAAACCTACCCGAGGCTCTAATACCAAATGTTGGAACCCGGAATCACCTTCACTTCACCATTTGATTTGATAAGAAATAATAGATAAGAAGAAAAGAGATGGAAGAATTTTAGTTAGAAGTTAGAGAGAGAAACAAAGAGAGGAAAAATGAGAACCAACACCCTCTCCATCCTTGGAGAGGGGTATTTATACCCTTATGGCAGGATGGGCTTTTGCTATGGGCCAGGTTTAATGTTAACTTGGGCTGGGCTCGGGATTACATTGGACCTTAGTCCAAGACGCGTACAATATTAGATTAATTAATGAGCCCGATACCCATTCTAGCCTATTACAACATTTAATTAAATAAAGACCGAGACCTAATATTCATAATGAACGAACTTCATTGTTCGACTCAATATTTTAAGGCTAACACATACATCATCTTGCATCACGATTACCTTCCATACTGTATGCATCTCGCATGGTTTCATATAAAGGCGATTTATATAAACTTTTGCTTGTGCAGGTTATGGCTGCGCCTACTATTAATGTCTCTGCTGAGGAGAATCTTGGGGATCCGATCGAGATCAGGGTGGATGTTGTTCACCCTGCGCCCGTCGCTACAGTTGTTTTTCCTGCAGCGATCATTATGAGGACACTAGCCCAACACGGGGAGGCAATACGGGGCATACAAGATCATTTGCTAGGGATGCCCATACAAGAGGAGTTGACGGCTTTAAGATTTAGGGTAGATGTTGTTGAAGTAGAGAATGCTTCACTGCGTACTACGATTAGGACAATGGAGGCAATCGAGAGGGTTACTCGTAACCATAAGAGACTTGCTCATACTGAGATTGAGCGTCAGTTAGCTTCGGTTCAGGAGTCTCACCGTCAGGACCGAGAGGACTTCAAGAAGCTCAAGGAGCTCATGATCAGTCAGTTCGGACATCGCTCATAGATATCTTGCTTCATGATTTATGTATAAGCTTGTATTGGAGGTTTGTAGTATTAAGAAACCATGTAGTCTTTTGGTGGGAAAACAATGAAATCAATTATCTATCAAATCAATGTATTATGAATATATCTATTTCATTTTAATTTTCTATCTATTTAGACAAGCCACTTATTAGAACATTATAACTTTAGGAAACATTTCACTATCACATGATAATCCATTTTACTATCATTGACAAACTATTTCACTAACATTTTATAAACAGCCTTACAATCATTTTACCATTACCTTATGAACTATCTCATTTTGTTTCACGAAATAATAAACTACACTTCTTTCATCATATAAACAATTATTTTGCACTATTTTGACGAAAATAAGCATCGCATCGTTAGCCCTCAAATATACATAGCCTGATTACCTATGTATTATTCAGGAAGGACCATGCCATGCTGAGTAGTAGTTACCTTAAAACTTCTTGTCAAGAACCAATTTTCTATATATATCAAGTTTTGTGTGAGTATTCATAAAACGTGTTTGTCACGGGAAAACCAAATTAGTAACCATAGCAACTAGGTAGACCTTTACACCACTTTACAATAGGAAGTCGACATCATCTCACACCGAAACCTAAAGGTCTTCATAAACAAGGAGTTAACAACATTAAGATAACCAAGTTGGTTAGCGCATATTAGGAGGATTAAGATAAGTATCTGCACCTCTTCATCAACACCACTCCGAAAGGCAACACAAACTGAATTTCAGGACGAAATTCTTTTAACACGGGGAGACTGTAACAATTCACATTTTCACATCATTTTACGTCAATAAACTCAAAACTATTTACTTGGAACCTTTACGTGTTTACGTTTAATTATAACCATTAAGTTAAATCGCGTAAACTAAAAATCAACAATTTACGTAAACCGACATTTAACAATTATAAGTTTACATCAAACACATGTTATATAATTATTACGAATACAATTTATAACTCTTTATATTTTATTTCACAAATTTTACGTATAACGTTTACGTTTTGGCATTTTTGAACTTTACATACATACACATTATATATTCTATACCTAAACTTGTACACTAAACATTATACTACATCAAAAATTTAAACCATTTGTTCCCTCCCCCTTTTGATCTATTCGTGTAGACAACGAAGACCAAGAAAACCAAATAAATCTTACTTTATCTTATTTATACATACATATGCCTACCTACACAAATAAGTATATCAAAATACACATTTTAAACACATTTTTCCTTGCCTTTGACTTGTGAGTCGCCCCTTACTCATGGAGGATGTGATATTATAGCAGTTTAAGGGTAACCATGCTAACCTTTATCACCTCAAATCATGTTTCCCACTCTTATTTATGATCCATTGGTTAACAACCTAAACCGACATCTCCCCTACATAGTCAACCTTGATAATCCTCCACCCTTACATCCCTTTGACCCATGAAAAATCCAGCCTACACCTCTTTCCAATGGTACTTGTTGTCTACTAATAACCTATTTCCCTTATTAATATCACATCTCTCTTACACATTGATGGGAAGACTTATCTTTTCCTTTGACATCCCATAGCAGCCTACCCCTCCCCATGCTTCATAATGAAAGAATGTTGACTATGTTAAGGTCCCCATGCATAAGACATAAGGTTCAATGGGTAATACCAAACTATCAATCAAACATATTACTTGTGCTTTTCCCCTGGTACACGACACAACAGCAAGTAGCACTCCATTTTCATGGTTTTAGTCACCCAATCTTTCATGCATATTAAACTAATACCAAAGCCATACTTTGAGCCATCCTTAGTGTTTTACCATTGTGACAAACACAAAGACTTGCGGTTAATACCAAAACAACAAGCAAAGCTTGCTTTTCCAGCGCTTGGTTCCCAAATCCCATGCCAATATGCTCTTAGGAACATACTTTTCTGGATCAAACTTTTATGCATTAACTATTAGCAAGACCATACCTAAATGCATTATTTAAGACACAACACTTTACTTCATTATCATTTCAAAGCAAAAACACACAATTCTTACTATCCTTTTCTCTTGGACTTGGCTGGAAACTAAGGGGCACACAAAACATCTTAAGGTTGTGTTACATACCTTATTGAAAGCTTATTTGGGTAAAGAATATACTAGGCTAGAGTTGTGGAAGCTTGGTTGGGTTTTATTTTGTCGAATTAGGGTTTTCTTGCACTTATCATCCTCATTTCACTCAAGTAAGCAAGAATGCCTTTATCCTACATTAAGTATAATCTGATATATCTTATCATGTTTATTAAACAACATTTATACACTTAAGTTTCTTAAAAATTCTTTCCTTTCAAACGAAAATGTGTAACTACTGATGCATGCGCATGCCTTGTAAAAAAACCAACTTAAAATAGATTTCTAACTTAAAAATTGTTAACTACACTTTATTTTAAGGTCACCTAGATGTTGTATTCGAATCATAGACCAAATGGTAGTAATCTAGTAGCTTAATTCTTAAAACCAAAAGATTTGGAAAAATGATAAAGATTGTGAAATGGGTAACTTTGAAACTAACAACGACCACTCTAGGATGGGTTTGAGGGTCGGGCTAGTAGTGGGACTTGTAGAGGGCATGATGATGTAAATTTAGCAATTTGAATCAATAAAAATGGATATCGGATGAGTAAGTTAGGGCAAATTGAAAATCTGCGTTTTTAAATGAAAAGCTGCAAAAAGAAAGAAAAGGTCGCGAGTAGCATAAGTTGAGCTTGATTTTGAGACTGTTGTCGTTAGAGTTAGATTATGTGATAGTTAAGTCTTTTGTAGTCGGCACAGGTGGCTTTCGACAGCTCCTAGAATCACCCGGAAAGGTATTGATATGAGAAAGGTATAGTCCACCAAAATTTTGACCTTGCAACTGTTACATACTAAAATAATCTAATTTTTCTCTAAGTCTGGAAAATAGCCCAACCTTTGCGACTAGCATACTAGGGAACTGTTTTCGAGGCAGTTATTGTCCGAGTTGGTCAAAATGATAAACTAACTTCATAAATTATATAACCTCTAGATTTTAGAAAGTCCGAACTCGCTTTCTTAGGAAATGTAACGAATGCGTTGTGGGTCAACAAAGTAGGTAACTCGTAAATATTTAGAACTTTTAAAAATGTAAAAATAAATATTCTATTTTTCTGAAAGCCACGTTTTAACTTGTAAAACTTAACGCAACTGTGTATGGGTGATATAGGACTGATATTAATACATTTGCATCGCTTCATACTAGTTTTCATTATTCTAAAAGCATACTATTTAATTAGGTTGCGATTAGAGTTTCCGTGCATCGTTTTCCGTGCCTACCTTTTCATTGACGATATTACTATTTTCTTGAGGTGAGTTTATAGCCCCACGTTTTACTCGTTTTACATATACTTTATCATTTTAGGGGTGAGAATACATGCGCATTTACAAATTGTTACATACTTGTTTTCATAACTTACTTACAAACTTATTTACATGACTGATTACAAACTCGTTTACATGTACGTTTACAAACTCATTTACATGATTGATTACAAACTCGTTTACATATTCATTTACATATCTCGCGGTGGGATACATCACTTGTTTTCACTTATGGACGCAACAACTTTACTTTCATTCAAATGATTACGGATTAGCTTAAGTGGCATGAACTGTTAATTACGGTGGGAGTAAGCGCGAATGTTATAAAATAGATCTATTTATGGTTGACATCCCCGTTCAGGTGATTAGCTCTTACTAGTTTTGGCGGTACCGAACTAACGAACGTTATACCATGTCATTACATTGAATTACATTGAACTACATTTACATGAACACTTACAGGGCCTGAAAAGATTAGCATACATACACGTCAAAGCCGCAGTTTCATGAACTTAGGGGTGAAATCGTAATCACACATGGTGACTATTGTATTGGATACAGTGGTCATGCATACTTTACAAAAGCTTTGGTCCAACTATACTTACATTTTTGTGACTATTGTATGGGATACAATAGTCATACACACTTTATAAATCCTTGATTTCAACATTTGTACTTACATTTTGTGACTATTAAAAGGGTTGAAATGGTCATACATACTTTACAAATCTTTGATTCCAACATTTTAACAAACCTATTTTGTGTGGTTTATGTTTATACGCATTTTAAAAATCTATATATTTAAATTTATGCGTTGCAAGTCTTGTATGGGCGGGACTTGTAACACAGTAAGTTTATATACATAGTTTTGTGATTCACATTTATACTTGCATAAACCTATGAACTCACCAATTTTATGTTGACAATTTTAAGCATGTATTTCTTAGGTAAATAGGATGCTTGACATAACTAATGTACTTTGAGGTCTAAACATTACAAGATTTCTTTCCAAACGACTCATCTAGAGGTCGTTCTCTCATATCAGGTGCAATGGTATTATAAAGTAACGCTCCCAGACATATTTCTGTTGCGACCTATTTTGGGGGATTTACAATGTGCAACAATGTTTTAATGTCATCTAAGAATGTATCTTTTCTTGGTGGTTTTGGGTCGAAATAAATACTATTCCTTTCACACCATATTATCAAGAAAGTGGTTTGAACCATGACATCAATTTTTTTTTATCGTAATGGAGACAGAAGAATGGTGAGCCTATGAGATAAGACCTTCAATATTAATAGGAACAATCAACATTCCTCACCATATTTTCATGGCATTCCAAAGCACCTGAACCATTTCATTATTGATGATGAGATGATGTGTTGTTTCTATTGCATCGTCGCCTACTAAACATCTAGTAGAGTCAGGGTTAATGCAAAGAAAATGTGAGTTCCATCTTGTTCCAAGTTGATCATTACGTAAACGCCAAGTGTGGACATGTATTTTGATTGGGATCCACTTGTTTGGATTTTTCAACAAGATTTGTCATGGTAGCCATAATGAAGAATTTTGAGTGGTCTAGGCAGCATGCCAATTTGTCTCTTGAATATTTTAAATAAACGTGTTAAAGAAGGCTAAGTAGATCCATCTACTGGGAGCCCTCAAGCCCATCTCTAACCAAATAACGTCAGGCCATTTGTAATTCAGCAGGCCACATGAAACGGTAGATCGTTCCTTTACTTTACACAATTTGTCTATTTTTAGAGCATACAATCTCGAAAAGGAAGTTTTAAAATTGTTATTCCATAGCCAATGATCACTCCAAAAGATAAACAGTGAACCATCATCAACCACATGAATGAAAATTATGTCTAAATCAAAATTGATTTATTAAAATCTCTCCTTACTCTCATTAGGGTTTTCCATTGACTTGATGAAACATTGTTGAAATGACCAACATCTACATCTAACCTGACATTTGTACCATGTATCACACATATCACATCTTTCCATAGAGCGCCTTGTATCGAGCAAAAACGCGACTACCATTTAGAAGCCAAGCAATATTAGAGACATATAGACTCTCAACTTTTTAGATTTAACATCTAATAACACTTATAATCATGAGTATACGCAGCAGAAAATGTCCCAAAGGGTTCACGTATGATGTACATAGATTAACTTATAAATATTAACGTTACTAACCTCTTATAACAAATCGAGTAATCAAACGGAGCAAAGAAAACCTTCTTATTCTTCTTTGAAACCCACTAAATCAATATAGTTACTAAAACAAGTGACCTCTATGACGTATAGACTCAACACATCATCGTATGCTACCCGAATGCTTGTTCTTATAGTTCACGATCAAGTACGAAACCCTTGGTTTGTTACTTATGGAAACCGACCTATAAATTGTTAAAGGATTTATGGGACGACTAGTTTGGTGGTTTTGGGAGGAGAGTAAAAAGTCTTAAACTTGTTTCTAAGGGCTTTGTATTTATAGAGTGTTTTTAAGATAACCTTAATACAATACAAATTAATTAGTGAACAAGTTTAGACTTTCTTTTCTTTTTCTTTACCCCTGTGTTGGTCTAAAACCTTCCCAATATGGGTTTCCATATTGATTTTTGACTTAGTTAATTAACATGTCCATTACAAATTAATTAAATATCCTTACGTTAATTATTATGTTAAACGCACTAATTAACAAACGTTAACTAAATCGTGAAATGATAACTAATATTATTTAATATAGTTACTACAAATATATTAATTACATTATAGATGGTAGTACCTCGGTGTATACATGTGTGACCTCATAGACTTACATATCTCTGATTATATAATTATTTAATATAATATGAGCATATCTCAATAGCTCCCACTTTCGAATGTCATAATCATAAATAAATATACTAGTAAAGCTTAACGTCTAGCAACACGTCAATGCTCCCAGAAATACTTGAGTGTCGTTTCATAAGCGTCTAAATTTTAAATATTTTTTTAATCATCCTTTTATTTCATATACTTGTTAAAAATGGATATGGATCTGTACACGATTCAAAACACCTATTCGGGGGGTCTTGGTTGATCAAAGAACATGAGATGTATCATTGTATTTCTAGTAAGAGAAAGTAGAGAGGGGATGAAAGAAAAAGATGTATTATTAAAAAGAGAAATATAAAATACAAATGACTTCCACCAACCCCCCATGGAGAGACATGGGGGGTATTTATAGCCTAACACAAAGCTATCTATCCCACTTATACAATATTAGTCCCTGCGTTTAGCAGTTGATCTATAGCTAGTCTAATTCACGTGCAAGGCGCCAGCTTTACTAAAAAGTGAGGCTAATAATCTCCCTCCAAGATGGTGTCACACGTGAATTGGTTACAATGTTTCCTACAAGCAAAAATAAAGTAAAATGATAAGAATGAAGTCTAGCATTCCTTGATATTATCTTCAATGACCTTGATCTACTTGAATGCTCCAGCTTTATTTCTTCAACTTGCAGACGAACACACTATAAAGTACTGCTGAGGATGACTTAGAAGTTTTTTCTACCGATGATCTCAGCCTTGATTGGATTTATGCTCATAACTTCTTGACATATCTTCAAAAACTTTCTTCATACACTTCTGGTCATTTTGAAGTTTCTGAATTAGCTGCATGTCTTGAAAAACTTCATTTTCCTGCACTTCTGGTTATATCGAAGTTTTCTAGAATCTGCTTTTAATTTGTCATCCTTGAAGTTTCCTTATCAGAACACTTCGGCTTTGATATGAATTATGCTCTAAACTTCTTGTGCAGTATCTAGTTGAGTTTTTACTCCCTTTCAACTAGTAGGCTCTTTTTTTTCTTCAGCTCTCTCCTAAACAGACACCCTTGAGAATGATTAAGAATCAATGCAGAAATCTTCTTATGGACCTCCTTTCTCATTTAGGATACACTGTTGGAAGGGATGATATCATTAACATCGTCTCACTTAGGAAGCATTCCAGGCTTGTTTGAATTCAGCCCAAAGTACTCATTTTATCCCTTTTACGAAGTCGAAATCATAACACCAAAGTAACAAGTTGAAGCACTAATCATCTCTGCGGACTAACCTCCGGCATATTTTATAAAGCCCGATCAAGTGAACTTGTTGTACGTCCTTGATGTATACTTCTCCCTCCAGGAAAGTGCAGATATGAATTGCTACACCAAAGACAATTAAGTCCTAAGTGTACGTAATTTCTCCCTCTATGTAGTCGAAATGGTAACATCAAAACGGTAACATAAAAAATCAACTAAGTATCGGATGTACACATTTCTCCTTCCAGGATGATGACTAATCGAGGAATCATCCTACACATGTGTACCAACTGTAACTGCTTACTTAGCTTCATATACCCGTGATTGCATAAGCAATACTCTATGAGAAGATGTCGGTACTCTCTTTACAAATCTCTCTTGATCAATCTGAACTAAATCCCCTTATCTATTCTATGGGATAATATTGATGACCACTGATGGAGACCACTCGATATAACGAACTCGAGAATGAAGAAAAATCCCCGACTTGTGACTTAATCTTGTACTATCTGTGTGACGAAGAACGGTGCAGAGGTAAATCTCTAAGTACCATATACCCGCACCAAAGTATATAAAAAATACAACACCTCTTGAAAAACTGCTCAACTACGTGAGACACTGAGTACTACAATGTAACTCCTTAAAGTGATAGTTATAACCCCTGAGTACTATAATGTAACTCCTTACATCAGGTATAACTAGATAAATCAAGTCTTCGTCACAAACCATATATGCCCAAACAAGTCATCTTCGTTGTAGAGAAAATCAAAGACGAAATAAGTACACTCTCTGTGAAATGCTACTTCAATCCCAAATAAATAACATCGGACAAGAACTCCGTAGTCATTAAAATTCAATACTGGTCATTATGATTGAAGGTGAATTTTGATAAGGATCGTTTTTAGTGTAATGTATTGTTTGTTGTGTTGTTGTTCGTGATTTTTGATGTGTCATGATCGTTAACGGATATCAAGCTCAATAATAGAACATACACAAGGCCCGTCCAAATAATAAAACCCGGTCTCATAAGCATTACTCGACATAATATTGTTTTACTACCCGGATTTATCCGATAACACTACCACCATTTACATCCCAATTAACAAAAATTAACCAAACATTAACCAAAAAATCATCTTAAAAAAACAAGTTTAACTATCATATCTATGAAAAAAATCGACCCTTTTAGTTTTCTTTTCAATACACGGCCCAAATTTAAATTTGAGAAGTAACCGGCCCAACATTTTGATATAACCCGGCTTATTTCACAATTTTATACCAGGCCCAACAGAGTTTAATTATAACACAAAGCCCAAACTATCACCATACAATAGGCCTAACCATTTGATAAAATTGTACCCGGCCTGCTACTTTAACATACCCGATCCATAAGATAATAGGGATATAATTGGGACAATCCCTAATTATTCTCAACAAATACCCTAAACACACAACCACCTACCACTTTTCTTCTTTTGCTAAGAGAATGCATCATCCTCCAGAAAAAATATTATCTAGCTTTTTCCCTTTCAAATCCATTTACGAATGAATATCCAAAACCACACCGAATACCTCTCAACTCAATTAAAACGACTAAACATACAAACCCTTTTGATATTTCTTAACACAACGATGCTCAATTCGTCTTCAAGGCCTTGACAAAGGTCTCAGGTAGGTTTGTATAATTCGTTTTGAGAGTTTCAATCGAAACCAATGATGATTATAACATAGTTGTTATAAATCATTCATTGATATTCGAAAATTAAAAGGAGTGATTTTACCCTTATAGATCGAGGATGAATATGTGTTTAGTAAAAAAAATGATGGAGACAAATAAACACAAATCAAAGATCGATTTTTTTTCATTGTTTTCTTCTGTTTTGAGTCATGATGAGGGATGGAGATGGAGTTGTGGGATTGGATTTGTTGGTGATATAAATTGTGACGAAGGGTTTAGGTAGTATTATTGGATTTATTTATTGAGGTTGTAATTGATGTTGTTGTTGATGTTGTAATACTTGTTGAGTTGGTTTGATTTGAGTCTGTTCTTTTCTTTTTGATTTATGTCGTGACTCAGTATGTACCGATTTGGCTCACTGTGTTGACCGGGTCAACTCGGTAATGACCGAGTTGACTCGGTGTGGGTTGAGGTAATCAAACTGCCGCCTTAGTTGCCACCAAACCGCTATGGCACAAAGCAAACCGCTGCTATTACCAAACCGCTGGCAGGTTTTAAAATAGGCAGCGGTTTGTTTCGGTAAGCCATGAAGGGGCAAACCGCTACAACCTGTTGGTAAACCACCACGGTCAATGTAACACCCTCAAATCTGAGCACGCAGCGGAATGTTTGAATATCTGAGGGCGTTACATTTATGGATCAATAGCACAAGATCTGAGAACGACTACTAAACGTGTCGTTTGAAAAAGATACATTAGATTAACAAAATACTTGTTTGTTACATAAGCCTATGGCTTCAAATTGTTCAACAATATAAATAAAGATTTCGGTTTGTAACAATTTTCTCCAAAATATAATAAGACCCCAAATCTTAAGTGTTGACTCTTCAATTATTGACTTCCAATGTATCATCGCACCTCATGCCTTATTGACCTGAAAAACATGCTTAAAACGTCAACATAAAGTTGGTGAATTCATAGGTTTATGTAAATCAATAGTAGGACCGCAAGATTTCCATGTGTATGATTAAGCAACAAATGCAAACATCATAAAAAGTAATTACCAAAACGGGATCCCTAAACGGAGATCAAAAACCCTAAATTGCTAAAATCAAACCTAACTTAAAATTTTTTTTTAAATGGACTCTATTTGACTAAAAAGTATGTTTAAAGAAAACTAGAACAAAAACGGAGTTGAAATGAGCGTTAAAACACGAAAAATGAAAACGGGGACAAATCTTGTTCTTTAAAAATTGAAATTTTGCAAATTAGACCCTACGAAAGCAAAACTAATTTTCCTATAAACTTTACGATAAAAGAAAATTTTTTAAAAAAGATTTATATTTTTTTGATTATTTTTCTATTTTTTATGATTTTTTAAAGTTTTTAATAAAAATAAATGTTTAAAAATACTAAACGAACTATAAAAATTCTAGGAAAATTACAGAAAATAGCTTATACTACTTAAAACCTAAGAAAAATAAGCTTTTAACACAGCTTATCAAATAAGCCACGAAATAAGCTATAACAACTTATTAGTCTTACAATGACAAAATGTATATAAAAGAAAGATAGTGCAAAAGACTAATGGATGAGCTATTGAAGCATAGTGGTAGGGTGTGTGTGTTGTGTGTTAGAGGTCACGGGTTCAAGTCCCAGGCACATGTTTTTTTTTTGAAAACTCAAAGAACAAAAGTTGTAGATTAAGCTATTTTGAACAACTTTAACAAAACATCTATAAGCTAAAAGTCAATATTAAGCTCTCCAACAGCTTGTGAAGAGGCTGTTTACAGAAACATGGCTTTTGAGAGCCAAAAAGCTTGCATTCACTAAAATAAGCACAAAGGACTTAAATAAGCACCAAATTAAAAACCAAAAACTGTCCTAGAAAGCTTATAACATGAAGAAGCTAATTTTTAAAAGCTAATTAACCTAATAACACATTAAGCTAACTAAATTTACTAATCTAAATGACAAACTCAGAAAATAACTCTAAGAGCTTAAAAACTAAATAAGCTAAAAAGCACAATAAGCTATTTCAAAAGCTGAGCTTTTGAAAACTAGACAAACCACATATAAGCTATAAATCTATTGCATAAAATCAAATCCTATAAGCTAAAAATCTAAATTTAAAAACTAAGTTCTAACAGCTACTGTTTTTAGTTTTTTAAGATTTTTGATGAACTTTAAAAGCAAATGTACCCTAGTAAATAAGCTAGAATTCTAAAAACAAGTTTTATTCTAACTAATCCTATAAGTAAACTAAAGTCTTACTGAGTTTAATAAGCTAAAACCTAATGAAACTTAACTTAAATTGATCAAGAAGGACTGCATTAGGAGCTACTGTAGTTCCTGCTGATGCACTTGGCCAAATGGCCAAAACTCAAATGCATGTCACCTTAGTGGTAAACCCTGCTATGGACACACTCAATGAGTGTGTTTAATCACAACACAAACAAGATCCAAGCTCAAGGAGGCTTGGATCAATTTTTTAACAATCTTAGAAAAGGAAAAATTCCCCTGGTGCAAAAACAAAGAGATTTAGCCTTAACTTTTTAATTTTTAAAATCTAACTTCTGAAATCTCTTTTACTACTGATTTTAAATGAATTAAAAACTGGTTCAAGCAATGAACTTAGCTCAATTTGACTTTTTGAGGTCAAATTGCATTAATCCAAACACCCCTTTAACTAATGCATAATCCATTTAAACTTTAGATTTTAAAATCTAGCTAGCAAAACCTAAGTACCAGATATCAAATATCTTATAACAAGTTTGATAAACATAAATCAAAGATCAATTAAGCTAGAATCAAAGTTCTACAAGCTAAGCTAATTATTTTTGGTTTTTTAGTTGATTTTATGACAGATTATGAAACACTAAGGTCTATAATTATATAGCTAAAAACAGATTAAAAGACATAACTAATAAGCACAATAAGACAATATAAAGCACAAATAAGCAACTAGAAAGCAGATTAAGCAATTGATAAGCAAATAAGCAAAACTACACTAAGTATTTAAAAACAGAATTTAAAATGAAGACTTACAATAAGCTTTAGCTAAACAAAAGCTTAAAAGGCTCAAAGAGCTTGTCTACTAGCCCTGGCTTATTTAAAATAAGCCAGTAAAAGTCCATGGAAGCTCATCCTTTGCTAGCTTCCCTTCCATAAGCTCAAAATTCAATAAGTCAAGGAATTAAGCTGATTTTAGATGTTCAAGTAGATTAAATGATCAATTGCGCTCAATCACAAGCTTAGAGACTTGTGAGAGCTTATAAGAGGCCCCCTTGTTGTGAGCTTTTGAAACAATAGCATACATTTGAGAGTAAAGAAGAGCTTATAAGTGAAAAAGCTTATGAAAACTAAACTTAGGATTTTATTAATACTCAAAAACAGATTACAATGCTTTATAAAAGAGACTACAAGAGCTTGAAAAAGTAAAATTACATTTAAAAAAACTACATAAGCTATTTAACTAAGAAAAAATAGAGGAAAAAGAAATATCCTGTGTGTGAGTAAGGGCTTCAATTTATAGTGCTGAGGAGATGCTTCTAGGCTCCTTGGTTGTTACACGCTCCTCTCAATCTTAGCCTTACATTCCCTCTAATCATTGGATCATTACTTTGGGCTGTTAGATTAGATTGAAGGGAACACGGATTGCCAGCGTGGCATCCGTGTTTCAGTAGCCCCCCCCCCCCTTGTGCTTCTTCTGTGAGAGTATAATTAATGCAAATAGCTATCCTCCTGTGTGTTTCTTCTCAAGCTCACGTGGCATCTTTTGATGGGTATTGACCAATAGGAGCACTAGGTGACGTTTTACTCTGCCATGTCAGTCCTTTGTACTTGAATTGTCCTTTTTGTCCCTCAATTAGAGTTTCCCCTTTGTTTTTGACCTAGGGTTAAATGGAGAAGACGGTGAAACAGTGTTTAACCGTTTTCCCCTTTTTTGTTTTTAACTGAAGGGTAAGGGTTGACTTGGTTTGACTTGGCCCTTTATAAACGGAGAAAGATGGGCCAAAGGATGGTAAATATTCGAGTTTTGACTCATGGGTAAAGGTTAACGAGTTGTTTTTGTTTAGGTTTATTAGTTAACGGGTTGAACTAATTTTAGGGATTAGGGACCTAACTTTTGTTAATTTGGATAAGATGAGGGAACTGAATTGGAAACTTTTGGGATTTTTGTCTTCTTGTGACCTTGACTTTGGTTGACCAAGTTGACTGAAGGTTGACCACTGTTAACTTTTTGACCTTTTTGTAGAAACTTTTGGCTTTTGCGTGCTCTTCCATTCCCGTGTCTGTGTTTGTCTGTTTTGACCGTTTTCTTGTGATTTTTGTTTTATCCGTACCTACACAATAAGAAAGACAAAACAAGCAATATACAAGCCTTTTATGCACAGTTTTGGTCTTTTTAGGGTCATTTTTTTTATATAAAACGAATATGTGTTTTCACACATATCAAAATTCCCCAAACTAAATGATTGCGTGTCCTCACGCAATGTTATATGCCTTATAACCAAATACCTCAAATCTTCCCCAAACTAAACCTTTAAAAAGTAGCAAAGATTTTTTTGTGGAGAGAGTTAAGAGATCACAAGTTATAAAACACCCTTATTTCCCATTTTTCTAAAACTTTTTCATCATTTTTTTTATTTTTTATTTTTATATATTATATAATATTATTTCGACTTTCGTTATTTCCATAACTGGTAGGGATCATAGAACAAGATGCATTTCGATTTTGAGAATGCCCCAAAAAGGATAAATTCATCGTTCCCGATTTTTCACTTATCTAAACTAAGCTTAAAATAAAATCACAGCTAAATACCAGTAAGGATGCTAACACTACTCATATTTGCAACTTGTGAACTTTTTACTCCCGACATTTATTATATCTTAAGTGAGTGTGCTATTTTGAATTTCAACCATGGATCAACTTTTTGCAACATACTATGCTTTACGTTCCACCTTAGAATAATGAGTTTAAAGGCGAGATCATCCCATGTAGCGACTTTCGTCTCGGCACATCCCAACCTTACGGCTAAGTGACCAGGCTTTTGACACCCCACAGAGACTAGTATCGGGACTCACGGACCTTAGGTTTCAAAAACTCTTAGGTTTCCCGAATATTCATAGCTTATAAAATAGAATAGTCAAAGTGCAAAAGCATATTTGAATTTAACAAAAAGAAGTTAATTTATTAATTTAATTTAACTATTTAGACATTTATGCAATTGTAACCCTCGACCTTTTAGAAGGCTGCAACATCGGTTGTGAGCCGGCAAGATGCAGCAAACTTTTATCAGTCTCGGATCTTTATTCTTACTATGGGCTTTCTTTAGAAGACTACCACATCGGTTGTGAGCCGGCAAGAGGTAGTAAACTTTTATCAGCCCACAACTTTTATTATTATATTTATTTTTTTATCATTTTATCATTTTTTTTATATTTATTTATTTAAAGAAGACTTCTTTTTGAAAAATTCAAGTATAAATTTGAACTAAGACTAAAATTTTTGCTATATATTACATAAAATTTGTTGATTTAAGTTTAATCTCCAAAAACAGCACGTATATTAATCTAGTTAAGAGCTTATAGGAGAAAAAGCAACAAGTTACATACATGAGCTCTTAAGATTTCCAAATAATCTTTGTTTAGCATCCTACTCATACTTAACTCTATCATTTTTCGTTCTTCGCGAATTAGCGAACGCTTAGCCCAAAAGGTTAAGGAACAAGCTAGAGCTCAACACGCTCGATCGGGTCAAAATTTACTCTTATTCTTACCTAGCAAGAAAGTAAAAAAAAACACTTATTTTAATTTTGAAAATTTTAAATTTTTTCATATTTTTGAAAATTTTGGTTGGGAAAACGGGGTACGTGAGAACAACCGTAAAAGTAGGTAAGATCATATCGAAGATATACTACCCCATACTAAAATCAAACATTGTCATCAATGTTTCCTAGCCTAAGACTTAAAAACCCCATACTAGAATTCAAAAAGTCTAATGCATAACTCAAACATGAAGAAAGTATCACAAATATCTTAAGCCGTTTATCAAGTGTGCTATAAGATAAATGTTAGTCGATAATAATCTTTAGGATATCGGATTTCCCCAAACTAATGGCAAGCAAAGGCTAGGAAGCTCGAGTGGACCGGGACAAAACACCGAACACGAGAGTCTTTAGAAAATTTAGGATCAATCCTGCAAACAATCATAAGTACAAACAACAAACACAAAGAACGGAAGAGTACAAGCCTTTTCACAACACATTAGAAAGAAAAATAGAAAATGGATAAGCATGGGATGCCTCTCATGAAGCGCTTTGTTTTTGGTAACCGAGTCACATAGCTTGACTCGATCCTTGAATTCATTCGTCCTTAGGGAAAGTTTGGAGATCCGGGACAACCACGGTTGGTGTGTCCCCTCCGAAGTAGTGCTTAAGTCGGTGGTAGTTCACTTTGAAGTTTGATCCGTCAGAGTGAGATAATTTTGCAGTGCCATATGGAAAAACTTCAGTTATGGTGAAAGGGCTAGACCATCGGGTTTTAAGCTTTCCCGAGAATATCTTTAGACGAGAGTTGAAAAGCAAGACTTGATCACAAATATTGAAAATGCGGTTTTTGATCTTTGAGTCGTGAAGCTTCTTTGTCCTCTCCTTATAAATCAAAGAATTCTCGTATGCTTGATCACGAAGCTCATTAAGTTCATTTAGTTGAAGCTTCTGGTGATCACCCGCGGTTTTAAGATCGAAGTTAACATGTTTTAAAGCCCAGTATGCTCTATGTTCTAATTCGATAGGTAGATGACACGGATTTCCATACATGAGCTTGTAAGGGGTGCAACCAATTGGTGTCTTATAAGCGATACGAAATGTCCATAGAGCGTCATCAAGCCTATCAGACCATGAGGCACGGTTTTCTCCAACTGTTCTTTCTAAAATACGTTTTAATCCACGATTCGACACCTCAACTTGACCACTCGTTTGAGGGTGGTAAGCAGTAGAAAGACGATGAGTGACCCCATACTTAGACATTACTTTAGCAAATTTGTCATTACAGAAATGGGTCCCACGATCGCTTATAATAGCTCTTGGTGTACCAAACCGTGCAAAAAGAGATTTCAAAAACTTAACTACAACTCTAGCATCATTTGTGGGGAGCGCCTTGGCTTCGACCCATTTTGAAAGATAATCAACAGCTACGAGGATGTATTTATTTCCTCTTGAAGATGGAAATGGTCCCATAAAGTCTATGCCCCAGACATCAAAGATTTCACACACTTGGATGGAATTTTGAGGCATCTTATCACGTTGTGAAAATTTTCCCTGACGCTGGCATGAGTCACAGTTTTTAACTAACTCATGGGCATCTTTGTAGATTGTGGGCCAATAAAATCCGGAGTCAAAAACCTTTTTGGCGGTGTAGTTGGCACCGTAATGTCCCCCGGTGGGTCCACTATGGCAAGCTGTGAGGATGTCGACAGCTTCTTGGCCTGAAACACATCGCCGGATCACTTGATCCGCACAGGTTTTGAATAGAAAAGGGTCGTCCCAAAAATAGTGTTTGACATCTTTGAAAAATTTGTTTTTCTGTTGAGTTGACATTCCTTTGACAATGAAATTCCCCGCGTGGTAATTTTCATAATCGGCAAACCACTGGGTACTTGGGTCACCACGAGAAGTCACCATATTAAGTGTTTCGAGAGGAAAATTTTCGTTAATTTCCTTTGGATCGAAAACATTTTCATACGGGTTTTCTAATCGGGACAAATGATCGGCTGCGTAGTTCTCAGCTCCCTTCGTATCAATTACTTTAAAATCGAATTCCTGAAGGAGTAGAACCCATCTTAGCAATCTTGCTTTGGCATCTTTCTTAGCAAATAGGTACTTAAGGGCGGAATGGTCCGTATACACTATGCTTTTATTCATGATGAGGTATGACCGGAATTTTTCGAAAGCGTACACCACAGCCAACATTTCCTTTTCTGTTGTGGTGTAGTTTGATTCCACCTCGGTCATCGTTTTGCTTGCATAATGTATCGGCCTAAAGTGCTTCTCAATTTGTTGCCCCAAAACCGCACCTATGGCATAGTTGCTTGCATCGCACATAAGCTCAAAGGGTTGGTCCCAGTCAGGAGCAATCAGAATTGGAGCTTCGGTTAATTTCTTCTTTAAGGTCTGAAAAGCTTGAATGCATTCCTCTGAGAAAATAAAAGGAGCGTTTTTCTCAAGGAAATGTGTCATGGGTCGAGAAATCTTTAAAAAATCCTTGATAAATCTGCGATAAAAACCTGCATGTTCGAGAAAACTCCTAATACCTTTGACGGTAGTTGGGTGAGGTAATTTAGCAATGACATCTATTTTGGCTTTGTCGACATCGATTCCTTTCTTTGAAATTTTAGGTCCAAGTACGATACCTTCTTTTACCATAAAATGGCCTTTTTCCAATTTAGAGCCAAATTAGTGTGTTCACATCGTTTAAGCATTCTCTCTAAATTGGAAAGGCACGTAGAGAAAGAATTTCCGAAAACTAAAAAGTCATCCATAAAAACTTCCATTGTCTTTTCAATCATATCATGGAATATGGCCATCATACACCTCTGGAACGTGCCTAGTACATTGCATAATCCAAAAGGCATGCGCGATAAGCAAACGTTCCGTACGGGCAGGTGAATGTTGTCTTTTCCTGATCTTTCGGATCGATTGGTATTTGAAAATAACCAGAGAAACCATCAAGGAAACAATAGTATTCATTTCCTGTGAGTCTCTCAAGCATTTAATCCATAAACGGCAAAGGGAAGTGGTCTTTCTGGGTGGCTTCGTTCAACTTACGATAATCAATACAAACTCTCCATCATGTTACAAGTCTAGTCGGCACTAACTCATTTTCATCATTGGTCACTACAGTCATTCCTCCTTTCTTTGGTACACAGTGCATTGGGCTCACCCAAGGACTATCCGAGATTGGGTAGATCAATCTAGCGTCAAGAAGTTTTTCAACCTCTTTTTTAATGACATCATGGATCTTTGGATTAACCCTGCTCTGATGTTAGAACGTTGGTTCATAATCCTCTTCCATTAGAATTTTATGAGAACAAAATTCCGGGTTTATACCCTTTATGTCGGAGAGTTTCCAAGCAATGGCTTGCTTTCAAGACTTTAGAACCTTTATGAGAGCGGTCTTTTCATCGACACTCAAATCTTTGGCAATTATGACTGGCAACTTGTTGTTGTCTTCTAAAAATGCATATTCGAGATGAGGCGGTAAGTCCTTAAGTTCAACCTCAGGAGGTTCATCAATTGAAGATTTGGCAGTTTTGGCTTCACAAATTTTAAGTTCCTTTCTGATTTCTGGCAAATAATTTCCTTGGTTCGGCGGTGGTGAAGGATCACTGTTAAGGAGTGCTTCGAGAATAAGAATGTCCCCCTCTGGGTCATAATAGGATTCATCAACTTCCGATGAAGTTAGATCGTCAGATAGAGCAAGAAAAGCATCAGTTTCTTCTAAAAGTAGAAAATCACTATCCCCGAAAGGAGTGAGAGTCGGAGAAGAATTTGAAACTATCAGATCATAATAGGGAGTGGGATTGCCACTGGCGATCACGTCTGAAAATCCTAGAACTTCCTGAGAATACTCTTCACAAGCTAATTCAACAACGTCGATTCGATTCGCCGTCATATCATTATAATTAACCGAGTATCTCGAAGTTTGATCAAGATTATAAGTAATGGCCTCATTTCCTACTCGAAGGGTTAATTCACCTTCGTACACGTCTATCAAAGCACGACTGGTCTTAAGAAAACACCTCCCGAGAATTAGAGGTACTCGAGGGTCTGGTTCAAAATCTACGACCATGAAGTCGGCTGGAAACTGGAATACACCAACTTTAACGTTGACATCTTTAGCAATACCAATCGGTCGTGAAATCGAACGGTCCGCTAGTTCTAGTGTCATGCACGTTGGAGTCAGGTCTGGAAGGTTAAGCTTTTTCCACACGGAAAATGGCATGAGATTTATGCTAGCGCCAAGATCGGCCAAGGCTAAGCACTCATCCATTCCGGGAAATTTACATGGAATAAGGAATCTGCCGGGGTCACCAAGTTTTTCGGGTAACTTGTTAAGTATGACCGCCGAGCAATGTTCGTTCAAAGGGGTTCTAGCCATCTCACTAAGCTTTTCTTTATTTCCAATTAAGGCTTTAAGAGTTGAAGCAAACTTGGGCATTAGAGTCAAAGCATCCATGAAACTAATTTCGAAACTCATATCTTTGAAGATTTCATTAATGAAAATTTGAGGTTTATAAGATCTTACAATTTTGATATTAATTTTAAATTTTATTGTTGTTGAATAGTTTCAAAAGCTTTAATAAGCTCTTGTTACTGACATTTAAGCTGCCTTTGCTTATATCCTTTAAGTTTTCTCATAACTTAAAAGAGTTTAAGCCTTTTTCTAAAAAATCACTTCAAAAAAACCAAAAAAAAGCCACTGGAAGATAAGCCAGAAACGGATGGGCTTATGGGCTTATTTACTAGCTTATTTATAAGCTAATGCTTATAAAATTAAGTTTTCTAAAGCTTGTTTGATCCTTGTTAAGCTAGGATCAAGGTTAGACTTTATTTCACCATTTTTATTGCTTATTACTTATCATCTCATTATGTGCTCATTCTGTGGTTATTTTTTTCAAAATTTGCTATTTGATCTTAACAATTGACTTATTGCTTGCGCATTTTTTTTCATTTGCTTATAGTGGTGCTTTTTATAAACTTAAAATTCCTTTTTTCAGATTAAAGAGGTGTTTTGGCTTAGCCCTCAAATGGTCAGAATGTTAAAGTATGGGTTGGGGTCACTAAGGACTATTTTAACTAAGCTTAATATAGTCTCCATAATTGTATTACAAAGTTTTTATAATTTAAAAACTCATAATATAGAATTTCACATCTTGTTCCAAGTCTGTGTTAATATAGTACTGCTAGAATTGCTTAATTTTACCCTTGTCTTAAGATAGCTATTAGTCCATGTTGTATTGTCCATTTAAGATCATTAGATGCATTAGAATTAAGCTTAAAGTTCTTACAATTGTTGTTTGGGTTTAGCATTGCTCTGACATAATAGCATAGCAGCTTCATATGTCACTTTTTAAGCAAAAATTAGTTGAGTCAAAGTCATTTGTAAAGCCTGAGCTTATGAGAATAAGCTCATTGGTGTCCCTTCTTTATCTGTTTTAGCTTATTATAGGATTTAGAGTCTTTTTAATTGCTTAAAAATAAGCCCCAAAGTGCCCCCTTGTCTGTTTTAGTAGCTAGTTTTTAGCTTAAGTGCTTAGTTGCTTTCCTGAGCTTATGGCTCATTGAATTTGCTTAATTTGTGTTCATACCTGCTTATTAGGTAGGTTTCAGCTTATCTTAGCTTATTTCAGTCCAAAGTTTAGCTTGTTAAAGTCCTTATTAGCTTAAGCTACTTCTGGCAGTATTAACCTCAAAGTTAATACTGCTGTTTTTATTGGCTTTTTTTAGCTTAATTGTGATTCAAAATTCTTTTAGTTTGCTGATTTGAGTAGCTTATAGGTAAATAATTTAGGGCATACAAGCCATTTAGCCTTTAGATCCCATTTGTTAGCTTAAAATTAAGCTAGAAAAGCCCATCTTAGGCTTTTTGGCTCAGCACCTCCCCTGGTGCTGAGATTGCTTTTTTTGAGCTTATTGGCTTATCCAATTTGCTCACTTTTGTTCCTACTTAATCATTAGGTGTGTTTAGGTATCTAGCTTTGCTTATTTCCCATTTGTTTTGCTTATTGAACTTAAAAAGCCCAAAAGAAAAGCCCCTTTGTGCCTCTTGGTTATTTTAGAAATCTGTCTGTCCTAGCTTTTTCTAGTAGCTTTTTCTTGCTTATTTTTCTTTCAAAATTGTTTTTGATTCTTGATTTGTATAGATTTTCAGTCAAGCTTTTAAACTTTATAAGTTGAAAAGCCTCAAGTGTTTGTTTGGTGGCTTAAAAATAAGCTCAAAGTGGCCTGGTTGTCTGTTTTGCATAAATTTTCTATGTCAGGTAGCACATTTGAATTTCTTAGCTTATTTTTCATTCCATTGTGCTTATAAGAGTAGTCTAAGTTAGTTTATGCTTATTTCAGTTAAATTTAGCTTATTGTAGCCTATTTTAGCTTATTTGCCTAGTTAGTTTAGATTTTTTTAGTTTTTAAGCCTTTTATTGCTTATTCAGTCTTTCTTAGCTTAATTTCAGCTTATTCATGTTTCATTTTGCTTATTAGGTTTAGAATAGCTTCTGTTTGCTTATTTAGAGTAGTTTAGTGCTTATTTCCCTTTTACTTTTGTTTAAGTCTTAAAAAGCCAAAAAAAGTATAAGCTGTCAAGTTATAAGCTGTTTTACAGCTTATTAATAAGCTTTCATGAAAAATTCCAAGTTTTAAAAGTGCTTATTTTTAAGTCATTTACAACTTTGCTTTTTGAATTTTTGAAAAAAAAAATAAAAGGGGATAGTGGAAACCCAAGACCTCAACACTCATCAACCCTTCATAACCCAACACTCTACCGCTGTGCTACAATAGCTCATCCGGTAGAGTGTTGTTTTATTTATAACTTAAGGGCTTTTTGCCCCTTTAAGCCCAATAAGTTGTTTTGATTTTTAACAGCTTATTGGGATAAGCTGTTGGGGACAACTTATTTTTCCTAGGACAGTATTAGTCTCAGCTAATTTTCCTAATTTTTTCATAATTTTTAAAAATAGTTTAGTATTTTTTAGATTTAATTTTCATTAAAAACTTAAAAAATTCACAAAAAATAAAATATTAATCAGAAAAATATAAATCTTTTTTTAAAATTTTCTTTTATTACATAGTTTCTAGAAAAAATATTAGTGTTTTCATAGGGTCGTTTTTGCAACTTATCATTTTTTAAAGAACGGGATTACGATCCGTTCTCTTTTTTTAGCTCAAAACACCTCAGTTTTTGTTCTAGTTTTTTTTATTCTTCATATTTAGTCATTTTAGCTCATTTAAAGTAAAAAATTTACATTAAGGTTAAAATTAGATAATTTAGGTTTTTAGCTCACGTTTTTACGTCACTGTTTTAGGCTTTAAGTTAAATTGCTTTCGTTTTAGGTTTTCTTTTGCTTGATTTTGCATTTTTACTTGTAGTAATAGAAAATCTATCATAATATTGTCATATTAAAACATCGATTATCAATTTGTCATCCGATTCTCCATTGCACACCTCGTTGGGACATAACGACCCGGGAAATCACTTCCGGATATATATTGATTCTATTTGTCAATTCTTAACCAATCCCTAGCTAAGGGTATTTGGTTGATTGTTTGCCTATATTATATATATATATATATATAATATTGAACGAATCAAATTTTAGCGCCGTTGCCGGGGACCGAACCCGGGTCACCTACGTGACAGGTCCCCGGGACTTCCACTATCGGTGAAGTTGGATAAGGAATTGACGGTTTCTGGTTAGGCATCGGTGCACTAACTGGAGCAACATCTGGGTTAGAAACTGGATTTTTTTTTCAACTGGGACAACCTGAGGTTGGACGTCTTCGGTAATTCCGTTATTAGTAGGAAAAATCGTGTCATTTGTCACCTCGGTTCTACGTTCCACTACTTTAGGAGAAGAAGTAGGAATCGTAGGTCCTTGATAAGTAGTACCACTTCTGGTAGTGATACCCTTCAAGTCTTCTTTCGGGTTAGTAACTGTGTTACTTGGAAAAGAACCTGAATTCGAAGATGAAGCAGTATTGGAATTTACGAACTTAGAAAGCATTTCCGTTAAATTTGTCATCTGGTTTTGTAAACCTTGGCCTTGATTTTGCATATTTCTCAATACAACATCATTAGCCTTGACATAATTCTCAAAATCTGTCTTTGAAACACTTTGCATTTACTGAGTAGGAGCTTGATAAGCTGGTGGTTGATTAGTTGGAGGTTGGTAAACTTGTCCTTGGTTGTAGTTATTTCCACGGTTTTGATTGAAATTAGTTCCTCGATTTTGGTTGAAATTATTTCCTTGATTTTGATTGAAACGGTTCTGATTGTTTTGAATCGGAGGAAAACCAGGAGGTCGGATGATTCGTAGTTTTACATACATATAAAATAATATACTTATAGAGAAATTAAGGAAATCCCCAAGTATCCCTTGGACAATTCCACTCACAAAGATATATATATATATAATACGTATGTTTGACCGGAAGCAAGTAAGAATCACCCGGAGTCGTTTCCCCAATGAAACTCGTGCAATGGAAACCACTGTGTTAACGTTTAGATCCTGATTTGAATAAGAAAAGAGATAATTTTGATTTAATTATACTACTGAAAAATAAAGCACAATAAACAACTAATTAAACAAATTAAACTAATTACGAAAGTGTAAATAAAATGCGACATTTAAGAAAGACAAATGCGAAATTTAAATCCTAAAATTATAAACTAAATTTCCCCAATTCTAAATTAAAGCCTAAAGAAAATTTAGGAAAAATATAAATATTTTTAAAGCATGTTGGTTTTATATGAATTAAAACACTATGTTAATCTAAATTAAATCCTAAAAATAAAAATTTAATTGATAGAAATTTATGACAAATACATTTTAAGCCTAACAATTAATCCTAAATACTTAAAATGATTAGAAAAACATTTTTTTTTATCAAAATTTTTTCTATTTAAAAATGGTTAAATTTAAAAAGAAAACTAAAGGTTTGAAAATAAATGTTTAAAACTAATTTGAGATTAATTTTTTATAAAAATATAAAACTTAAACTAAAATCTATAAAATATGACATTTTATAAAGAGAAAAATTGCAGAAAATTAATTTTATTAAAAGCCCTAATTTTAAACTATTTATTAAAAACTAATTTAACTAATTAAACTAAAAAACCTAATTTTATTACTTAATTAAACTATTTTTATAAAACTTAAACTAAATCAAAACAAACACATGGGTCGAAAGTGACACAAGTCAAAATTGAGGGTAGGCGGCCAAACATTTATGTTTTATAAAAAACACAAAGTTTTATCAATTGGCAAATATAGTCCCTTAACCGAGGGACTTAACTAGACTAACAATTAAACTAACGAGGGACTTAACTATGCAATTAACTAAGGACTAACTATGAAAAACAAAAGGACTAACTGTGTAAATTTAAACTAACAGAAACTATAAAAATGGACAAAACAGGCCCCTGCACTCCCTAACTTCTAACAAACAGCATCCTTTTTTTTTATATAATAAACAGCTTATTATCAACAGAATTTAAAAAACTAAAACTATTTGAACCTCAACTTTTACTTATTTAAAAGAAGCTAAATAAGCTTATTAGCTTAAAAGCTTTATCAACTTAGTATTCTATCTCTAAAACTAAATGAGCAAAGCAAATTTTAAGCACTTGACAGATTTTAACTACTCAATAAATTCTGCTTAATCAAACATTTTAGCAAATCCAAAACAACTTATTTAACTACTGAAACTTAACAGCTTATTTAGAAAAGAAAAAGAAAAAATGTAAAACTTAAATAAGGTGTACCTTGTCTTTCCAGCTAGAACAGGAAAGCAACAGCTTATTCTGAGCTTATGGCTTATTCACATAAGCCCTAAATCAATAAACAACAATCCTAATCTAACCTATAAGCTGACCCTCAGCCTACTACACCCCATTGAACACTCAGCCGCCATCCAATTCCAAGAGTGTCAATGTCTTGTTCAATTTCAACAATAACAAACACAAACTCTTTGACAGAATTTAAATGAGGAAACAATTTAATATGAAATAACACTTTAATTAATACTGAAATAAGTTTCTTACAATTCGAAATAAAATAACATTAAATTGAAATTACATTACTAAAGAAAACTGAATTGAAAAATTAAACTACTACAATAATAAACTAAAAATCACCCTAATTGACCAGCCACCTCCTATGCTAGGAATGTGTGGGGGGGGTATATTAATCCCGAAGCTTGAAGCTCTTCCACCTTCTCTAGTCCTTCTTCATCTCAACTTGACCCTTCAATCTCTTCTCAATCAAGTCCTTGATCTCATAGTAAGCAAGGCCTAGGATTTACAGTGGAGTATAAACGTGATCGATGATGTGGCATATAGTGTTTAAGTTTATGTGAGAGTAAGCATCACACACGTTCACATCACCAATGAAATCGTTTAGATATGCCAGGGTGCATGGGTTGATAGTTAATATGAAATGAATGGATGGGTTACGGGGTGTGAGAGGGTTATTAACCCTATGGTTAATTTGAGTGTGGGTGAGGGGTTAATGAACTAGGGTTCATGGTGTTCTTGGTGTTCATGTGTGTGTGAGTGAGAGTAAATCGTATTTGGGGGTAAATGGGGTAACAGTAACTGTTATTGTGTTATAAGAGTAGCCGGGTTGGTCGGGTTAAGGGTTGGGTAGGATCGGGTAATTGGGTTGGGGATTTGATTCTCATTGGCTGAAAGTTGGGTCCATGGGTTTATTTGACCCGGGTATAGACCCGCGACTTTTTACATCTTTGGGGGAATTACATAATTGGCCCATGTGTTTGGCAAGCACATTTTCTTAGCTTATAAACAACTTTGGGCAAATTGCATATTCAGCCCTTGTGTTTTAAAACAATGGAGCTGGGTTTGGTTGACTGTGAGTTAACTGCAGTTGACTGTAGAAGGCTGAGGCATGATCTCTCTGGCTTCGGCTTTGATTTCTTTAGCTTCTTGATCACTCATCCGTTCTCGTGTTCGTTTTTGACTGATTTCTTGCAATATTTGACATATCCATACCTGCACACATAAAACTCAGATACAAGCACATTTTTGCCATTTTTGATCCGTTTTGGGTTTATTTGGGCCTTTTTAAGCATAAATAGATATGTGTATTCTACACTTATCAAAATTCCCCAAACTAAACGATTGTGTGTCCTCACGCAATATCACATGCCTTATAACCAAATACCTCGAAAATTCCCCAAACTAAACCTTTGAAAAGTAGCAAAGAGTTTTGTTTGAGAGAGATAAGAGATCACAAGTTATAAAACACCCGACTTCCCATTTTCTAAGATTTTTCTCTTTTCTTGATAATTAACTACCTAACTACAACTTATTTTGTGTTGACATAATGTATTGCTTTCATTACCTCATTGGTAACTTTTAGGATCATAGAACAAAAAGCAGAATTAAGTGTCTAAAAGATAATTTCGTCATCCCCGATTTTTCACTTTTCCCATGCTAAGCTTAAAAACAAGATCATTATTAACCGTTAATTACAAGTCATGACATTAATACTACTCATAAATACTAATTGTGTACTTACTTTTTCTCCCACAAATCCTACTTTTGTATCTCAGGATTTTACTTA
>BQNB010032770.1:0-52886 GCA_026074375.1 Tanacetum coccineum | reverse complement strand
AAATGTTCTTCCTGGTGCATCTCCTGACTCAACTGATAATCCACATTATCAAAGATTTGATTGTTATTGGAGTGTACCTCATTGACTGGATTGTTGGTTGCACTAGTGGATGACAAGTTGGCCATGAAAGCGACAGCAGCATTGGGGCCTTCATCCACGTCTGAGTCATATGCATCCTCATGATTGGCTTGAAACATGTTTGTTGTAGTCAGTGCCTGAGGTTGATCATAAGGTGCGGTGCAGTCCACATCAGCGAGGAATGCTTCAGCTTCAGCATCTAACACATCTCCTTTCTCTTTAGCTTCCATCAGTAAAGCTTTATCTTTGAAGTACTGAGAGTCCATCTTTCTCTTGGGTTCTTTACACTGCCTCGCAACATGTCCTTCTCCTCTGCAGTTGTAACATATCACCTTCTTGCCTCGAACACCTGTATTACCAACATTACCTGGAGCCTTCCTCTGAATCGGTTCAGTAACAATCTGACCATCATGCACCGTAGCATGAGTTTTGGAGTTGGAAGAAGTCCGGAGCTGGTTGTTGGTGGGTGGAAACTGCTTTTGGAAACCACTTAAGAGATTAGCAATCTGAGTCATAGTGGCCATCAAAGCGTCATTCGGAGACTGAGCAATAGGTTGAGGACTATGAGTTGATGGTGAGGAAAGAGCTGGTGCAGATGTGGTGTGAGCAACATAGGCCAGTGGATCAACAATACTTGTAGACTGCTCCTGTTTCTTGAGAGTCTTTTTGGCATGAGGCTCATAGGCTTTGAGATGAGTATAGATCTGAACATATGGTGTGGTTGAGATATCCATGTTCTGTTTGACATTAGTCACATACTTACCCCAATAGGCTGGAAGATTGTTGACAAATTTAGTGTTCATCTGATGAGTAGGGATTTCGAGCTGAGTAATCTTCATGTCATTCACAAGCTTGTGGAAACGCACAAAGTAGTCATGAATGGACTCGTTTCCAATGGCACGAAAGCGTTCGTACTCATCAAACAGATCTTCCTTCCTTTGTTGAAGAGTCCTACCTGATCCTTGCATAAGCATCTCCACATTATCCCAAATCTCCTTTGCAGTGCTTGTTTGATTTAGGATGTTGAAGATGTGTCTGGGAAGACCTTGACTAAGAATGATTTCAGCTTGAGTATCAGCCATCTCAAGTTTGTTTTCCTCCTCATTGAATTCAGAATCAAGTTTCTTCCTAGGTGCGGGCATAATAGTAGAATCAGTAGGTGGAGGATCAGTGACCATCGGGTGAGGTGTAGGTCCATTCTGAATGGAGTTCCATATCAGCTTGCCATTGGGTTTGCCTCGAATGTACCTGTGTATACGAATCTTCCAAGAGTCGTAGTCACTTTCAACCAACATAGGTGGACGAGTATCGGTACCCGCTGCATTTGTTTCTTCATTGGTTGCCATTGAATGAGTTTGTTTCTAAATGATCTGATCGTAAGTGATTGATGAATTGTTTGATTTGAGTTTGAGTTTGTTTTTGTTCGATTAAAAAAAATTGCTAGTTCGGTCCTTGAAGTATAAAACTGGTTCGGTCCAAAACTTGAAAAATCCACTCGTTCGGTTCACCAAGGGAGGAGCTTGTTCGGTTGCTTGGTTCGATCCGCTCGTTCGATTGGCTAGATCGATCCTCTCGTTCGATCAGCTTGTTCGATCCACTCGTTCGAACGACTTGTTCGATTTACCTTGTTTTCCCTTCGTTCGGTCCTCTTGTTCGCTCCTTAGTTCGATCCACTAAGAATAAACTCGTTCGATCCTTAAAGACTTGAACTCGTTCGAACCTAACTAGAATTCCACTAGTTCGACCCTCCTAATAATACACTCGTTCGATCGAAACGACTTGAACTCGTTCGATCTTCAACGAAGTGAGCTTGTTCGAATGTCTTGTTCGAACCCCTTGTTCGATCGTATCTCGTCCGATCGACTAGTTCGATCGCTTTGTTCGATCACTTTGTTCGAATGTCTTGTTCGCTCGCTTGTTTTCCACTCGTTCGATCCTCTCCCCTCGTTCGGTCCTCTAGATCGAATGACTCGTTCGGTGAGCACAAAAACACGAAACCAAAGACCCTTTTTTTTCTTGCTTAACAATACACGAACAAAAAATGAACAAAAGAAAATCACGAGATCGTTGATTGCTAACAAGATGGTTTGAATGATATTAGATTAAACATAAACCATCTTTGAATCAAGAATCAAAAACAAACAAATAATCAAAAACAAAAACCTCTTTTTTTTCGAAATCAATAGAAAAAAAATACAAACCAAATCAATACATCAATCTTGTAGGCTCTTGATACCAATTGTAGGATCCCTAGATCATTCCATGGATGAAATCACAAGATCAATGGCAATAAAAGATTAAACATTAAAGAACTTTTATTGAAAGAAACAAGTGTTGCTACAAACCCTTAAGATGAGAAATAAATAATGGAGAAGCTTACCTAATTTTGACTAAACTAGGTGTATATATACTAACTAGGATTTGCCTTTGAGGGCTTTCTTTTTGGGCTTTTTACATCTTGGCCCGTATACATAATAAACATTAATTAACATTGTCTTTCGAGCTAAACTTTTGTCTTGAATCTTCGAGTAACCGAAGCTTCTTTGTTCGGGTCCATTTATGTGAACCTAACAAAGATTTTCTCCAGAAAGCTCAAGTCCCGATGGTCCGGTCCTTTCACTATTACTGAAGTTTTTCCTTATGGCACAGCCAAATTGTCTCACCCCGATGGTTCAAATTTCAAAGTCAACTGCCATCGTCTTAAGCATTACTATGGAGGGGATACACCACCGTTGGTTATCCCGGATCTCCAAACTTTCCCTAAGGACAAATGAATGCAGGGATCGAGTCGAGCTTGCGACTCGGTGAACAAAAACAAGCCGCTTCGTGGGAGTTCACCCCATGCTTATCCTTTTCTTTCTTCTTTCTATTTTCTAATAAATGATGTGTTGTGATGTGTTGAGGCTAGCCTTTTCCGTTCTTTGTGTTTGTTGTTTGTACTTGTGCATGTTGCAGGATTAAACCAACAATTTCTGAAGCCTCTCGTGTTCGGTGTTGTGTCCCGTTTCACTCGAGCTTCCTATCCTTTGATTTAAATTAGTTTGGGGAGATCCGATATCCTTTCATCTTATCGATTCACGTTTATCTTTGCATAATTCATAAACGGCTTAGATTTTCGTAGGACCCGGCCTTAAACATTGAGGACAATGTTTCGTTTTAGTTTGGGGAGGGAATCTATCGATTTGATGTTGCCTGCTTATTGTTTTGTTCTCACGTACCCGTTTTCCCACAAAAATAGCAAAAATTTTAAATTTTTAAGATCTTATTTGTAGGAAAAAATGAAAAAATAAAAAATATTAGTAGTTGAAAAGAAAAAAAAGTTGAAAGAATAAAGAAAAAAATAAGTGTTAAGACATGAATGTAGGTTTTCCGTTGGTAAGAATAAGAAGTAATTTTTGACCCGATCGAACGTGTTGAGTTCTAGCTTTTTCCCTTAACAATTAATGATGATAGTTTGTGCTAGTCTCATGTAGACTTTAAACATGCTAGACTTGAATCATTAGTAAATGAAGGCTTGTGCTAATCTCAAGTAGATTTTAAATATGCCGAGTTGGATTTTATATAGGCTAAGTATTTGCGAATCTCTTTATTAGGGATTTTAAATTGCAAAGAATAAGAGATGATAGTGTTAATTACGAATTAGGATGCTAAACAAGGTTTATTTGGAAAACTTAAAGGCTTATAAGAATAACTTGTGGTTTTTCTTCCCCGGAGTTCTTAAAATGATTAATTATACGTGTTCTCTTTAATTTTTACAAATTAGAGTTTTACTCTTAAAAGTCTAATCAACATATTCAGAGAAAAAGCTTTATCGATGAAGTCAACATCATTTATAAATAAGAATTTTAGTTCAAGTTTATACTTTGGTTTTCTAAAACGAAATTTTTCTATTTGCAAAAATAATGTGTTGAATTAATATTTATAAAAAAATGAAAAAATGATGAAAAAGAAAAAATGTAGTTGGTGAATAAAAAGGATGCAAGTTATAAATCCTTAGTGTTAATAATAATATACAAACTCCATCGCAATAAAGTACATGGGCATTTGTCGGTTCGCTCCCGATGTGACATCGAAAGAAAGGGTGGAGGATGTATATTTAGGATCGGTATCATAATAAGTACACGAGCTCTTGTCGGAGGCGTGGCCGATGTGTCGTCGAAAGAAAAGTGATACCGGTTCCTAGCCTAATAATGTAAATAGTAATAATAATGTTGCAAGTTAGAAAATAAATAGTAAAAGTTTCCTTTTCTAAAACCAAAGTATTCTTTTGAACCAAAATTTGCAAAAGTCTACAAGGCTTTTTCATCGAAAGTTCATGCGTCTCGATTATTATTCTCCGGATGGGGTGTCAAAAGCCTTAGCACTTACCCGATGACGGTGGGATGCTAGAGAAGAAAGTCATTTATGGGGCAAGTGAACCAACGATGTCTTAGCTAAGGAGGTTTTTGTTTGCTTTGAGTTGTGATCTTACTATGTTATTAACATATTAGCCCAAAAGGCCCATGTGTAAAGCTTAGTCGGATTTCAACTATCTAAATATGTGGATTTAATGGTTTAAATTAATTTGAGCACACACACTTAAATATATGATTTATGTCGGGAAGAGAAATTCACAAGTTGTAATTATAAGTAGTCTTAGCATCTTAGCTCGTACTTAACGGTGATCTTATTTTTAAGCTTAGTATGGGAAAAGTGAAAAGTCGGGAATGATGAAGTTATCTTTTAGACACTTAATTGTGCTTTTTGTTCCATGATCCTTAAAGTTACCACTAAGGTAATGAAAACAATACATTATGTCAACACAAGAATAAGTTGTAGTTAGATAGTCTATCAAGAAAAATCATAAAAAATAAAAAATCTTTGAAAATGGGAAATCGGGTGTTTTATAACTTGTGATCTCTTAGCTCTCTCAACAAAAATCTTTGCTACTTTTCAAAGGTTTAGTTTGGGGAAGTTTCGAGGTATTTGGTTATAAGGCATGTAATATTGCGTGAGGACACGCAATCGTTTAGTTTGGGGAATTTTGATAAGTGTAAAATACACATATCTGTTTATACCAAAAATGACCCTAAATGACCCAAAACAGACTAAAAATGGCAAAGATATGCTTGTTTTTGTGTTTTGTGTATGCAGGTACGGATAAGCCAAAATTACAAGAAAGCCGTTAAAAACGGGCAAACACGGATACAAGAACGGAAGAGTGTGCAAGAGTCGGAAGCCAAAGTCAAAAAGTCAACCCTTAGTCAAAGTCAACACTAGAAGACAAAGACCTCAAAGTTTCAAATACAGTCCCTTAAGTTTTAAAAGATTACACAAATGGTCCTTAAAGTCTTAATGGGCCCTTTATACCTTAAAACCTCACCCGGATCCAAAGCCCATACCCGGCCCAAAACCCTAAAGCCCATTTCTCTTTTATATACTCCAGGGACCAAATTTGCCAAAAATGAAAGATATATTATACTTGAGTTTTTCTTAACTAATATTTCGAAAACCACAAGGACCCAAATTGCCATTACCTAGACTCGCCCCTCCTGTTTTCCCTTATAGTTAAAAATGGGAGTGAAATTTTGTTTTACTATTCATCCGTCTTCTCAAAATTACCACTCAGTCAAATCATGGGGCTTTTCACACTTAGAGGGTACAAAGGACAATTCGTGGGATCATTTACACATGGGCAGAGTTAGACGTCATCAAAGACCCTCATTGGTCAATCCCACGTGGGGAATGCCACGTTGGACATGAGAAAACACCAAGGAGTGGATTTTTATACTCGGGCTACTCTTAAAAGAAGCACAGGGGTCACATCACGGATTGCCACGTTGGTAATCTGTGTGTGCACAAATATGATCCAACGAACATAATTAGAGATCCAATCAAAAGAAGGGGTGTGGGAAGCACTCAAGGGGCTAAAAGGTTCAGCAGCAGGCTATAAAAGGCCTTCACTCACACATACATGTTCATCTTCTTTTCCCGTTTTAGAGTAGTAGTAGAATTGAGCTTAGTTTTTATTAAATGTAATTTTCCTTTTAAAAGTAATTGTAATTTCTTTTATTCAAGCTTTGTAATATGTTTTGAAAGTTAATGAAATCATCAGTTTAGTTTTAATCATATGTTTTAACTCATAAGCTCTCATAAGCTCAAATGTTTGCTATTGTTTCACAAGCTACCCTAATAAGCTAATACAAGCTCTCACAAGTCTATAAGCTTGTGATTAAGCTATTTGTTCACTTAATCTACTTAAACTATAAAATCAGACTAATTACCTTGGATTGTTGGACTTTTAAGCTAATGGAAGGGAAGCTAGCCATGGATGAGTTTCCAAGGACTTTACTAGCTTATCCATAAGGATAAGCTTGAGTTGTTGATGCTCATTTGAGCTTAATATTGCCTTTGTTAAGCTAAGGTTATTGTAAGTTTTTCATTTCCATTCTTGTATTAAATTTCTAGTTTCATAATTGCTTATTGTTGCTTATTAATTGCTTATCAGTGCTTATTTGTGTGTTATCATGCTTATTAAGTGTATTTGAATATCTGTTTTTAAGATTTATAGAATAGATCTTAGTTTTTCTCTATTTGTCTTAAAAAACTATAAAAACAAAAAAAATTAGCATAGATCTTAGCTTATTGTTTTCTGGCTTATTAGCTTGTAGTTTTATGCTTATTAGTCTTGTTATAAGTTAGTGATCATCTGATCATTGAAAGTTGTAAGCTCGATTTGAAATGTTCAAGGTTAAATGAGTTTTCCTAAGTATAAAGGGGTGTTCAAGCCTCTGAAATAGCTTATTAGCTTAATGTCTTTTTGAGATTTTTGAGTTTTATTCCTGAGTTTGCTGTTTTCAATCCTAGATTTAGAAGTCTTGTAGAGATTTTAGCTTAAGTAGCTTGTTAGATTAAGCTTCCGCATTTCATAGGGATTCTAGAACAGCTTTTACTTTTGAATTTGAGCTTATAATAAAATATGTGCAATTATTTTAGAGTAAATAAGTTTTTAAGCCTTTTAAAGGCTACTTTCTGTAGCAGCTATCTTTATAAGCTCTTAGAAAGCTTATTTTTAAGTTTGAGCTTAAGTTCCTTTCATTAAAAGTGCTTAGAAATATGTCCTAAACAAGTTCCAGCTTTTAGAGTTTGTAAAAAGTGAAAAATAAAAAAAAATGGCAAAAAGGTGTTAGACACCCTTCGAACTCAAGACCTCTCATACAAATGCCCAACGTGTTAACCATTTGCTTCATTAGCTCATCCGTTTATATCTTCTTTCTTTTAATTGATTAACACAATTTGGGCTTAAGCCCAATCTATAAGCCGTAGCTAAATAAGCTATTTTCTCAGCTTATTTGATAAGCTGAGTTGTGACTTTTATTTTTCTAGTATTCTTTGTTGCATTTTATATTTTTCCTGAATTTTTCACATTTTTCTTTTAATTAGTTTATTTTTTAGGAATTTTCGAAAGTTGTAATTTTAGAAAATTCATAAAAAATAGAAAAAAGTTTCAGAAAATTACTAAAAAATAGTTTTTAGTTTTATAAAAAGTACTTTTAGTTTTACATTAAGAAAAATCATTTTTACATCTTTTAGATTTTAATTTTCATTTTTAAGCTTTTATTTTTAATTTCAAAAATAGGATTTTAATTTTAAAAATAGTTAAAAATAAGTTTTCTGAGTTTTTATGTTATTTTAGACTTTTCTAAGTTTAAAAATCATTTTTCTTAATTTTTAGGACTTAATTTGCTATTTTTTAGGATTTAATTAGATTAAATTAGTTTTTAATTCATAATAAATTCAAAAATAATCAAAAAAATATTTTTCTTTTTCCTAAAATTTTCTTTTGTCCTATTTTAGGTTTAGAAATTTAGTTTGCATTTTTAAAAGTTTAATTTGGTCTTACTTGCTTATTTGTAGTCTCTTAATTGTTCCCGTTATTTGTTTTAAGTGTTTAATTGCTTTTGTGTGCTTATTCTATTTGTTGCTTTTATTTAGTAGTCATAGATAACCAAATCAATCTTTGCTCTTATTCAAATCATAATCCAAACTAAGGCGTGGTTTCAATTTCACAAGTCGTTGGGGAAACGACCCGGGAAAGCATACTTCCCGGTTTTATACGTATTATATTATATTATATATATATCTTTTAGAGTGGATTTTTCTTAAGGGAGACTTTGGGAAAGTTCTTAATTGCTCTTTTGGAATATTATATATTTTATATATAGTAAAATACTATATCAAAGGTCTTCCTATTAGAGCTTAGACTTCCAACTCTTTCAGAAAGATAGCATCATTATGGGGTGAATTTGTGGAGTGGAAGGATCCTGATTTAAATTCTTTATCATGTAAACATTTGTGTTTAAAAACAAAGATGGATGTGATAATTAATGACAAGCACAAAATCATAGTACAAGGAAAGTATTTTAGATTTGTGCTAAGGAATTGGAGGCCCGGGTTCTGAATTTCCAAGAAGACAATCAAGATGATCTTTCTTCTAATGAGGAACCACAAGAAGCTGATAATAACGATGTGGCAAGTGATATTGATAGAGTTTTATAATCGAGTTTTATGCAAGAAAAGGATCATGTTAATGGTCTTGTTCATAAAGATTCCAATCGAAGCAAAATAGGAGAGGATGAACCACAATCTGAAGATCCTTTTAATATTTATGATATATTGAAAGAGAAAAAATATAACACATGCAACTCAGGAAGTAAAGAACCGAAATATCCTCCTGGTTTTACACCGATTATCAATGATTGTAAAAATATTATGGAAGCAAATTTGCAGGACACTAGCGAAAGTGTTTGATCTCTCTCAAATAAACTTAAAGACAGAAAGATGAATTGTGGGATATCATCTCTACATAGCACATATTCGCAGAAAACCAAGGTAGGGGGTTCTATTTTAGATCTTATGGATGAATTGGTAAAAGTTGGCCAAACCATGGGTTACAAAATAGAAGGGTGTGTCAAAGATATTGAGTCTATTATCGGTTCGAAAGGATATTTTGGTATTGTTAGATGAATTTTTTGTCTCTAAATATTCAAGGCCTTGAAAACAAGGCTAAAAGGAGTTAGATTAAGGATGTATGTCATAAACACATAATAAATTTTGTTACTCTTCAAGAAACAAAAGCGAAGAATATCGACTTATGTACTATTAAGGATTTGTGGGGAAATCTGTTCTTCGATCAAGTTGTTGGGTCTTCGGTTGGCTGCTTAGGAGGTATTATTTGTGTATGGGATCCTAACTTGTTTGTAAAAGAACATGTCTCTAAATTTGATTATTTCGTTGCTTTGATATGTACTTGGACTCCAACTTCTACAAAGCTTCTTATTATTTTAGTTTATGCTCCTTAAGAGTTGACCGAAAAGCAAGATTTATGGGACTATCTTCATTTACTTATTAACCGGTGGGAAGGTGATACTGTGATTATGGGCGATTTTAATGAAGTTCGTTCGGAACATGAGAGGTTCGACTCAGTGTTTAATCAGCAAGGGGCCATGGTTTTTAATCAATTTATCTCTTCGGCAGGATTAATTGATCTTCCTTTAGATGGTTACTCTTTCACATGGTCTCATAAGTCGGCTTTAAAGATTAGTAAATTAGACTGATTTCTTATTTCAGAAGGTTTAATGGAGTTATTTCCACATTTATCAGCTATCTGTTTGGATAAAAATCTATCCGATCATCGTCCTATTCTTTTGCGGGAAACAAGTATTGATTATGGCCCTTCTCCTTTTCAGTTTTTTCATTCTTGGTTTACTATGGAGGGTTTCGATTCTTTTGTGGAAAATACTTGGAAATCATTAAATATTGTTGAAGATAATGGTTTGATTCGTTTGAAGAAAAAGTTGCAGGCTCTTAAAAATGCTATCAAGGCTTGGTCGAAAGAGGCTAAAAAGAAGTCTAATGAAAAGAAGTTCACAATTCAACATAACCTCTTCGAGAATGATAAGCTTATTGATCATGGTAGGAGTAATGAAGAGATCCTTAACAAAAGAATTATGCTTATTAACGAACTTCAGGAGATTAATTCCAAGACTGCAATTGAGCTCTCTCAAAAAGCTAAAATTCGTTGGTCTATTGAAGGCGATGAAAAATCTAAATACTTTCATGGTATCCTTAATAAAAAGAGATCTCAACTTGCAATTCGGGGGGCTCTTGTTAATGGTGATTGGATTACTGATCCATCCGATGTTAAGAATGAATTCTTTAATCATTTTAAGAAGCAATTTTTGCCTCCTCAATCGCCTCGCATCTGTTTTGATTTTGTTTTTCCAACTCGGCTATCTTCTGATCAAGTGGAAGAGCTGGAGCGTGATGTCTCTTATGATGAAGTCAAAGGGGTTGTATGGGATTGTGGTACTAACAAATCTCCTGGTCCAGACGGGTTTTGTTTTGAATTTTTTCATAAGTATTGGACGTTTATTGATCAAGATGTTTTTATGGCTGTTAAAGACTTCTTCATGAATGGTCGCTTTCCTAGAGGGTGCAATTCTTCATTTATAGCTCTTATTCCAAAGATTCAAGATGCCAAATTTGTGAAAGACTTTCGTCCCATAAGTTTGATTAGAAGTGTTTACAAAATCATAGCTAAAATTTTGGCTAACCGATTGTGCCTTTTTTTGCCTTATCTCATTAGCGATGTTCATTCGGCTTTTGTCTCCAATCGTCAAATTCTCGACGGCCCTTTCATTCTTAATGAGCTACTTTCCTGGTGCAAGCACAAAAATTTTAATGGGATGATTTTTAAGGTGGATTTTGAAAAGGCTTTTGACTCGGTGAAATGGGACTACTTGGATGAAACTCTTAAGGCTTTTGGATTCGGTCAGAAATGGTGTAGGTGGATTGGTGGTTGCCTCAATAACGCCATGGGTTCGATGCTTGTTAATGGCAGTCCTTCTTCGGAGTTTAAATTTTATAAAGGATTGAAACAAGGAGATCCCTTATCTCCTTTTCTCTTCATTTTGATCATGGAAACGCTTCATCTTTCTTTTATGAGAATTTTAAACGCCGGTCTCTATAAAGGTATTTCTCTAAATGACTCCTTCAGGATCTCTCATTTGTTTTACGTTGATGATGTTGTTTTTGTTGGCGATTGGAATGATACAAACATTCAAACTTTATTGAATGTTTTGAAGTGTTTCTACTTGGCTTCAGGCCTTAAGATTAATCTTCATAAAAGCAAATTGATGGGGATTGGTATTAACTCGAGTGTTGTCGAATCTGCTGCAAATATAATTGGATGTTCTATTTTATCCTCGCCCTTTAAATACTTAGGCGTCAAAGTTGGTGGTAATATGTCAAGAATTATCTCGTGGGATGAATTCATCTCTAAGGTGTCCTCGCGGCTTTCTAAATGGAAGCTTAAAAATCTTTCCATAGGTGGTCGTCTTACCCTTTTAAAGTCGGTTCTCACCTCGATTCCGCTTTACCATATGTCCATCTACAAGGTTCCAATGGGTGTGTTAAACAAATTGGAATCTATTTGACGGAATTTCTTTAATGGAGTTGATGGTTCTAGTAGAAAAGCTACTTGGATTAGTTTGAACACGGTTCTAGCTTCTAAGAAGAATGGTGGTCTTGGGGTGTTTAGTTTTTTCGCTCATAATCGTGCTCTCCTTTTCAAATGGGTGTGGTGCTTTCTAACGGAAGATTCCTCTTTGTTGTCATGTTTCATTAAAGCGATGTTCGGTAATCACGGGGCTTTAGAAAAAAGTTTGCTGATGTCTAGAAGATCTACTTGGCTTGACATAATTCACGCTATTCATTTGCTCAAAGATAAAGGTGTTAATCTTTTACATTTTATTTAGAAAAAAATTGGCAATGTTGAGAAAACTTTATTTTGGGAGGATATCTGGTTAGGAGACATGGCTTTTAAAGATTTATATAAGAGGTTGTATGCTTTAGAGGATCGTAAGTCTATTAGCATGGCTGAGAAAATGGGCCATCCTTCTATGTCTCATTCTTGTCGTCGCCTGCCAAGAGGGGGTGTTGAATAGGAGCTTCTTAACCTGCTATGTTCGAAAGTTGATGTGTTTGTTCTTCTAAATATGGTTAATCGATGGAGCTGGAGTTTATAAGGCTCAGGTGAGTTTTCGGTTACATCCTCTCGTATCTTAATTGATGACCAATTTCTGCCAAAAGCTGATGTTCACACGAGGTGGATTAAAGTCATTCCCATTAAGGTTAATGTGCTTGCTTGGAAGGTTTATTTGGATAAAATGCCTACTAGACTAAACCTTTCGCTACGGGGAGTCGACATTCATTCGATTACTTGTCCCATTTGCAACTTGGTTGTGGAAACTACTTCTCACATTTTTTTTCTCTTGTTCTTTGGCTTGTCAAGTGTGGCGAAAAAAATTATTTGGTGGGAGCTCGATGATTCAGTCTTTCACTCTTACAATGAGTGGCTTAATTGGCTCGTCAATATTCGTTTGCCTAAGCATTTGAAAGAGTTTCTTGAAGGTATTTGCTACGTGTTGTGGTGGCTTATTTGGTGGTTTAGAAACCAAATGTTGTTTGGTCAATCTCATCCAAGTCGGGAGACTCTATTTGACGATGTAGTGCAAATGTCCTATATGTGGATAAGTAGTCGTTCTAAGTCTAAGATTAATTGGGTTTCTTGGTTAAAAAATCCCAATTGTATTAGTTTGTAATCTTTTCTAGCTTCTTGCTAGTGTTTCTTTATAAAATCTCCGCCGTTCAAAAAAAACTAGTCAAATTACTTAAATACTCTTCAAAATAGAATGAAATTATTACGCAATAGCTGCAAATATATGTGAATTCAATTTGATGTATTTTTATGCGATTATACATTAATAAGCTTCAGCTCTAACTGATTCGTCAAACAACTTTATAAAAATATAAGCATCAAGTCTCGACTTATAATATAAGCCTTAGCCCCAGCCCAACCCTAACTCTAGCCCCAACCCCACTCATTGCGCCAAACATACCCTAAATTATATCGTTGGTCCTCTGCTACATGCAGTTCCACGTTTGGTTTTCATAGTCGAAAAATCACAACACACTTCCTCGACGTTTTTTTTCTAGATTGATGGTACAAAAGCCTAACTATTGTTATCTAATGTCGTTATCTCTAACACGTGCCTTGCACACGAGGATAGTTTTGTCATTTCACCCCTTCTTTATTTCATCTCTTCTTTCTTTTTGTACCACATACATATATTGTCATCATCCCTACCATTATCATAATTAACACCATTACACCACCATCAAAAACCAAAAATGCAATATCAAATCCGAATAAAGCACATAATCTAATATTAACCAAACGCGCAATCAAAATCCAATATGAACCTGATTTTGCAGGTTCTTATTCGGATTCGAGTAGCTATTTGGGGTCTCAATTGCAGGTTTCTATTCACTCATAAGTTTTTGACAAAAAGACTAATGTGGTGTACCTTTCGATAATCAACAAAAGAACTATTTATGTTCTCCTTATTAGGCTAGGAGTTTGTAGAAAGAATAAAGGTGATGTGTGGTGTGAGTTAAAAAGAAAAGGCGTAAATGACATTTATACCCTCACATGTCTTGCACATGTCATATCTAACAGGCTTATTGTTGGGATGTTATAAACTAGTAAACCGTTTACCACAAGTACGTAGCGGATGGATCTAGTTTAATTTTATAGATTAACACATAAAATTAAACATGTAATTTTACCAACCTTTGTTAATTGAATTACTAAGAAAATTAACGTTCTTGATCTTGAATTCTTGAAACCTTTAAAGCGAATAAATTATCGCCACTAGTGTTTGCTCACACTACACGCTACCGAGGTACGTTAGGATGCTAGTGCTTGCTTCACAATTAACAAACAAACAAACTTGTGTCTTGTTCTTGCTCAAAACACGATTCGAATACCCTTAGGATATGCGTTTGAATCATCAAAAAGAAGGGAAAAGAAAGCCGAAACTCGAGTTGGGATTTCTTGCATTAATCCAACCAATTAGGGTTTGTGTTTTTGGTGATGGATCGGTTGGAATGAGCACATAAGGGGTTTTTATATAGGCTCCAAACTTGCTCTCTATGTTTGAGTCCATCACCTCCTCATGTTTCCAAAATCGACACTTTCTCCCTCCTCTTGAATGTCCACCACCGGTCACAAGGAACCAACCCTAAGGGTTTTTGGTTTTCGAACATACAAGTCCATATCCTTTATATTTAACGTGTATTTTTTAGTTACTGCATCTAACGGTTAAAACTAGCGACCGTTAAATTATTTCATGAAACATATTATAAATTTAATAAATATACACGACATATATATTAAACACATAATAAACGTACTCTTCGTGTACACGTGTGTGCCCCCGATATGTAACCTTTTCCCTTTTTGTGTTATGAATATTTCATTTTTAGTCCTTTAACTATTTGACGTTTGTCAGTTTATTCAGATATTGTACTGTGTTGACGGTGGTGATTTTGTTGAGAATTGAGTTAGTTTATGGTTCATTGTGTATAATAGACCTTTTTAGAGGTTATTATTATGTTAGTTAAGTTCCGAGTGGTTGACCCGTGAAATTTGAGAAATGCCAAAAAACGAGTCTTGACACGTCCGTTAATGTCCAAATAAGTTTTGAAGGGTTTAAAGTGTAAATATATCGTGTAAATACTCTAGGTTAATGGAAAAGTATTTTTAAAGTGAATAATAATGCTAATTAACTTTGGGGAATAATTTACGGTTGAGTTTTACGAGCTTTTAAGTGATCCCGACACGAAAAGAAAGACCCAAACCCTCCTAGGATGCTTAAACTTGGCGTGTAAGACTTGGGGACAAGAAGGCTTAATCTTAGCTAATATTGTCCTAAAGTTGTACATTAATATTCTTTCTACCACCCTTTCTCATTATCTATTTTCATTTTCAAAGATAAAAAAACACACACACACTCTCTTTGTGTGTGTGCGTCCGAAATAAGCCACCAAACAAACCCTTATATTTTTCAACTTTGATCAAGATCATGGTGATATAGATTATTTCCAGGTTGATTCTAATAGTCGGGTATCCATTTAAACAACGTTTGGATTGACTGGTTTGCGTTTAAATCTATATTTTTGAAGATTTTCTTGTAAGTTTCTAAATTTAAATTTTGTTTGTCCTTTTGGGTTTATATTGATGCATAGATGTTAGTTGTACAAGTTGATCGTCGTAAAAAGTGAGTTTTAAAAACGAAACGAATAAAAAAGGGGTGTTTGGTTGCGTCGAATGAAAAAAAGAAACAAAGAGGGTTTTGTAGTTTTGATGTTGTGGTCGTGATGGTTGAAAAACATATATTGCTAGATAACTTATTTTGTATGATAGCTTGTATAGCTTATTTTGTAGGCTTTTTGTGGCTTATTTTGAGCTTGTATGCTCGCGGCTTATTTAAGAAACACAAGAGATGTGTTTTTGGTTATTTGCTTTATATTGCGTATATTCGTGGACTATTTTTATGGCTTAAGGTGTTAACTGAATATATATTGTAGCTTATTAAGCTTATTTTAAAGCTTATGGACTAGTTTTTTTTTTGGGCTTTTGGACTCACGGCCCATTAAGCACAAATAAGTCGTGGCTTATTTGTTGGCTTATTGTGGTACATGTTATTTTCTACTTATTAGTATGAGCTTATGTAAATAAATGGGCCTTGGTTTTAGGCTTGGATCGTATTTTGGACGTATAAATACCTTAATGGACCCTTGTTGGGCCTTAAAGCCCAATAAGCGATAGTTAGTCGTTTTAAGAGTTTTGACGGACTTTTGAATGTGAAATGTATTTACGAAGTGATATTGAACGTTATTTTGGGAAAAATGTTTTAGTAAACGTTAAAGATTTAGATTTTTGAATTTTGTCGGAAAGTGTCGAAATTGTGAAAAGTGTTTTGAATTAAGGTTTGAAACCTTGGAAAACGTTGTATAAACGTACGGGTCATGTCGAAATTTTGTAAAAAATTTATACTTAGAAAATTTTACGTAAGAACGTGATTTTTGGTTTTAAATAATAAAATATTATTTTATTATTTTAATAAATTCACTAAAAGACAAAAAACATAGTTTTTCTCAAAACTTCTCTAATATGCTTTTTATGAGTAAACGTTTTGTTAGGAATGATAAAAGTGACGATCTTATTGAGATAAATGTCTTGTAATAAATAGAGAAATAATATTGTGTAATAGGTTAGGTGATAGGCTCGTGACTTAAATAAAGTCACGAGACCCGACAAATAGCTAAAAGCTAAGAAACAAGAGCTCCTTGCTCTTCCTTGTAATTAGGTATAAATACCCCATCACCACCTCATTAGTGAGGTGTGTCTTCTAATCTCATTCTTATCTTTTCTCTAATCCTCCTCCTCTCTCTTTCTCTCTCTACTTTCCATCTTTCTTTTTCTAGAATAAACACACACACAACACCTAAACATACACTCTATTGCTTATTGATCCTAAATTCAAGACCTAACAAGTGGTATCAAAGCTGCAGGAGCGATTTAGTGTTGTTTAGGAGAGTTTATTCGGACTGCTTATTCGAGCAGCTTATTGCGTGAGCTTATTTTGAGCTTTTTCTGTCCGTTTTTGCTTATTTTGAGCTTATTCGATTCTGATCAGCTGTGCTTATTCTAGTTTTCGTATCTTTAATTGCTGAATTTGCTTATTTCGAGTTTTTAGCTTATTTCGAGTTTAATGATGAATTGCTGAATTTGCTGATTTTTGTGCTTTTCGTGCTAATTTCAGTTATGTTTTATGCAACTAAAATTGATTGCTTACGGTTTTATCGTAAGAATCATGGCTACAACAAGTGCTTAATTTGCTTATTTGTCAAATTCGGAAAAAGCTGTTACATTAATAAATTTCAGTAAGTTTGACTGGTCAAACTCAGTAAAATCTGTTACAAATATCAAAATCGGAAAATTTTGTTTCAGAATTTTTGGTCAACAGTCAAACTCAGTAGTTCAAATTCAGTAGTTCAAATTCAGTAGTTGACTAGTCAAACTCAGTAGTTCAAATTCAGTAGTTCAAACTCAGTAGTTCAAATTCAGTAGTTCAAACTCAGTAGTTCAAATTCAGTAGTTCAAATTCAGTAAAATCAGTTACAATTCTCAAATTCAGTAGTTGACTAGTCAAACTCGGTGGTCAACGGTCAAATTCGGTTTCTTTGAAAAACGCGTTTTGGGACTAGATCGGATATAGATCTGGGTTGTGTTTCTTTTTCGACATTAAAAGCATAAGAAAAAGAACAAGTATAACATAAGTATAACATTTTTGAGTATGTTCTTCATTTTTGAAGAGTCAATTTCGACAAAGATTGTCGATCTGAGAAATGTTTCATGGTTTGTATTTGACAAAACTATTAGCGATCAAAAAAATCTAATCACAATACGAAACAATATCATCATAGATCCGAACCAAACTCGGAATCTAAACTCGGTAATACAATCACAAAATCATTTCATTTGTATTTGTTTGATTATCGAGTTGTAATAGATTAGTATTTCATTTTCGGTTTCATCGATTTTGAAGCTACTATAGGATCACACTTTCGGTTTCATCGAATTTGTGTACAAGTTTTACTTTGCGAAAAAGGTCTAAAAATGCTTGAGAATTGGTTTTGGTCACATTTTCGGTTTTATCGATCTTGTGATTCATTTTCGATTCAAAATTAGGTAAAACTCACATTTTCGGTTGTATCGAATTTGTGGAGCACATTTTCGAAAGTGTTCTTCAAACGCATCGATTTCATCAAAATTGTTCACTTTACGGTTTTATCGTATTGATGATTCATTTTCGTTGGATACTTTCTAGAAAAATACAATTTTTGATAATCACGAGTAGGATTTGTTATTTGTTAGTGTTTATCGAAAATCAAACTCATTCAGGAAATTTGTGCTTAAAAGATTCATTTCCAGTTTCGGTATTAAAAAGCTTATAATCAATTGAAATTGATCAATTGTGGTTTTATCGTAATCTTGATTCATTTTTCGATTGATACTTTTGAAAATTATGATATCTGTGGAAAATTTGGTTTGTGTGTGATTGAGGTTTTGATTTTAAGTTTGTTAGTGTTCGGATTGAATTTAGTTTAGAGATATCATTTGAGTTTGTGTTCGTGATTGATTTGGTTTGTATACATCTGATAGCTTGTGTGTGATTTGCTTTGATTGATAATTTGGATTGAATTTTTGAGTTTGTGTTGAAAATTACTTGGGTTTGTTGTGTTCAATAAGGAAAATGGAATCAAACGAGGATAAAACTAACTATTATAACAAATATATTGAGGCTGGTCGAAAAGCAAGACGATTAGCTCAGGAGGCTCAGTTGCAATTTATTCGTGATCGAGATATCATTCGAGATCTAAAACAACAACGTGATAAATTGGACTTAGCTGTTATTGACTATAAAAGACAAAAAGAGGAATATCAAAAGACACAAGCAATTTTCAAACAAACACAGCGAGATAAAGAGGAAAAATATTTTAATGACATTCTTCAGTTACAAGCTAAGAACAAAGATCTTGAAAACGTTGTTTGTAAAATGGGCAAATCAACTGAAACACTTCGGTTGCTTACAAATGTACAAAAAGCTTTTCGGGACAACTTACATAAGTCGGGATTGGGATATAACGGTCCTTATGTTCTTTCACAAGCTTATGCTAAAATTCCTAAGTTGTATCGTGGTTATGAACTTTGTGATAAGAATGAACAACTGCATGTGTTTGATTCTGAGGAAACTCTTGAGAATGCTGAAAAGAGTCAATTAAAAATGAACGAGTTTCAAAAAGATGAAAAAGTTCAAGAGTTAAAGATAAAACCAATCGATTACGGAAAATTAAACAAACTTTATGATGATTTTATTCCACAAAAAGAACCTTCTGCTGAACAAACATATTTTCCATAATCTTTTATATCTTCTAAATAATTTTCTTCTGAGAAAAAACCAAGCATGGAATCAATGCCTAGTGCAAATTCAATGCTTGTGGATTTGAATGAAATGGAAAATGTTTTCAAAAAATTGTTTGAGTTACTAGAAAAGAATTCTAAACGAACAAGCATTTTCTATACGTCTCTAGAAGAACTTCAATTAATCGATATTTGTGTAGAAGTGAAATTAATTCTTTAAGAATTGCATTTGTATATTGAAATCTTTCAAAATCGATTTAAAAGAGATGTAAAAGAAATGAAAGATGTTTTTATTCCAGTGGAAAATGATCTTGATGAAACTCTCAAACAAAATGAGTTTTTAAAAGATCAACTCTTGGAAGCATCCTTAACTGAAGATATCAAGAATCTTGTCATAACTTCTTGTGTGGAAATAAGGAATAAAGATTTACATGATGAAATTGAAAGAATTTCAAAAGAGTCAAAAGATGTTTCAAATGAGAGTAAAACAGCTGATACGGTTTGTAATGATGCATTTGAAGTCACTCAGGGATTGTCAAAAAGAATTGTTGAATTGGAAAAAGATTTGTCAAAATCTGAGGCAACGTGTATTGCTTTTGAAATCGCACTTCAACACAAGTCTCGAGAAAATAATTCTTTGAAAACAGTGCAAAAAGAAAATGAGAATTTTATGGCATCATTACAACTCGAGAATGCTCATTTGAAACAGACTTATAAAGATTTGTTTGAGTCGGTTCAAAGGTCAAAAGTTGAGACTAAACAATGTGATGAAGTCAAAGTTAAGGACGATTTTGATGAAATTGAAACTAGAAACATTGAGTTGGAATATCGAGTGGCGTCATTAATTAAGGAGAATGAACACTTGAAGTTGACTTACAAAAACTTGTTTGATTCAATCAAAAAGTCGCGGGTTCAAACAAAAACTTCAAATGTAACACAAAACGAAGCAGAAAATCTGAAGTTTCAATTGTTTGAATTTGCTGAAACTAAGTTCAATAACATTCTCGAAAAAATTGAATTTTTCAAAAAGAATCAATTTGATTTCTTTTCAAGATCAAATGTTGATTGTCATATTTCTGAACTTAAAAAGGAATCGGGGTAGAATATTTGTGATAATGCAAAATGTGAGTTTCAAACAAAGTTTGTCGAGCTTGAAAAGGTTTTAACTCAACAAACAAAAGATTTTGATGATGTCAAGCTTGAATTGTCGAACAGAACAGCTAAATTTGAGGCGTATTTTGAAAAAACAAAAGTTGTTCTTGAACGACAATTGGCTCGTAAGGTTGATGATTCTAAAGCCGAAAAAGATCGATTTTTGAAAGAAATTAAACATTTAAGGACTCAACTTGAAAATCTGAAAGGGAAGCGTGTGGAAACAAAGATTGATAATTCTTCAATTTTAGGAAAACCACCGTTACTTTACAATGAAAGAGATCAGCTTTTGAAACAAATTGCATTTTTAGAATCAAAATTAGCATCACAAGATATTCGTTCTTGTTAAAAAGAATATCATGAGTTGAGAACTTCGTATAATGCTTTAAAAGTAAAGTTTGATTCTTTTAATCGGCAAAAATGGAACATCAATGTTTCAAAATCTTCAAAACCTAAAGAAAGTGTTTCAGAAAAGGTCCACACGGGTGAATCCTCAAAACCGTTTTCAAGAAGGGTTTCTCAGTTTACAACCTATTCTTTACAAAAAGATAGGAAGTTTTCTAAGAAATCTCAAAGTTTGAAAACATTTTTTCTCAAAAGGGTTTTTAGACAAGAGCTTCTCTATGCATAGATTCAACTTTTGAAACATCAACCGTGTTTTACATCGGTAAAACAGGTGTGGAGGCCAATTAAGGAATCTCAAACTTTTGAAGCATCTACTTCTCTAAATAGTTTTAAGACAAGTACTTTAAAAGGAAAGAATCAAGTTTTTGTTACTTCACACTCTCGTTTTACATCGGTAAAACAAGTGTGGAGACCAAAGCAAAGTCATTTGAAAACTTTCAAATATTCCAAATTAGAAATGCTTTCAATGCAAAACAAGAATGACTTGGCTTTGAAAAATAAAAACAATGGAAGTTTTTCAAACACTTCAAAAACAAATTTTCAGAATGATACATCAAATGCTAACAATAAATGGAAATTTTCTTCACCAACAAGATTTAAAACTCCACATGAAACACCAAGTTTCAAAACTCAATGGAAAATCAAAAGGAATTTTAAATCTCCATTGATTCCGTGAGAGTTGTTTTCAAATGAAACACCGGTTTCAAGCCCTCGTTGGAACTCAACATCTTTACATCAAATTGACACAACTTTAAAATGATTCTTAAAACTTGGCAAACCCGTTAGCATCGTGCTTAAATGGATTCTAAAGGTTGTTGTCTAAATTCAATATTGTTGGTGTGTATTCAAATGACATATTCAACCCGTGCTTTAAATAAAAGGAAAATGTACGTTTCAGTGCATTTATCCTTAACAACGAAAAGAGAAATCTTTTCGGTCTTGAGCTATTCAAGCAAAATATTCAAAGTTTTGTAGCTCAAGTCAATGGCTTGTTATTAAATTTCATATAACAACCGGGTTTTCAAATAAAAAAAATTGTACGTTTCAGTACGCTTTATCTTTAAAAGAAGAGAAATCTTCTTTGTCCCGAGCAATTTTTTATCAAAATCTTTTTAAAAAGTCTGCTCGGGACATACGACTTCTAAGTAAATGTCAGCTTAGGACTCGTTCTTCAAATAAAGGAATGTGTACATTTTTGTGCATTTATCCTAACAACGAGAAGCTTTCACCTTCTCGGACTTGAGTTTAGCTTAAGTAAATGTTTGAAAATGTTGAACATAATTTTTCAAGATTTTATCAAAAAGATTTTTTACAATCTTTCAAAAATTGTGTGTTCAACACTCCCTTCTCTCGATACTTTCAAAATTCGAATCATTTTTATAAATGGATCAATTTTTGAGGGGGAGTTTAAAAAAAAGCAAATGCCTTTAATGTTGTTGGATACATCTCATAAAAGTCAAAATTTATGTATCCAAAACATTTAGTGGATTCAAAAGTGGCTCTTCAGTGATATACCAAGGCATCTTAACTCTATCCCTTAATATAATTATGGTGGCATACAAAATGAAGTGTTTTATTATTGAGGGGGAGTATAAAGGAAAATGTTTTGAACAAATAAATAATAATCGATATAAAAATAGTTGTTGTCAAGTGTGTTTATATCAATAAGCATACAAATGGTGAAGATTATGTCCGGTTATGACCGTTTCCTGAATTTAATAGTATGAGGAGTGAGCAATCTACTGACCATTCATTTTAGATATCGACATACTTTGACACAACTAGTTTTTTAAATTTGTTTAGAACATTCAGAAAGGTTCCAAATCATAATCTTGCTATATCCGTTTTCTCCCATGTGTTTTTAAAATCTCATATAGCTATTTTAATCCATTGATATCAAAAATATCATATGATATGCTATTTTTGAGGGGGAGAAAATTGGATTAAAATGTGATCAAGAAAGATAAATGCTTAAGTGTGTGGAATAACAAAGTGATCTAAAAGACTCAAAGTGCAATCAACTTTTTCCTCCATGTGTAAAATAATTTTGAATATCGATGCACATGTGTAGGGGGAGTATTTCTAAAAAGTGAAACTTTCAAAGTGTTAAATTTTTTGATTTATATCAAACACTTTGATTGATTTTCAAATTGTTTTATGGTTTCGATCTTAAATACCCAACAACCAACTACCTCACGATGATCAAAGAAGGAATAAGGTGGTAAGGTTAGGTATTATCCCATGATCCAACTAGAACCGGAGGGATCTACCCAGGGACATTCCAAATAAATAGAATAGAAGTCCTTAGGTACGATGGAGTAGAATGTGAATGGGAATAATGTCAACTAAGGCATGAGCTATCATCGAAACAATTATAACATGATGATAGTAATGACGTCTTGGTGGACATTGAAGGGGTTGAAGAATGAAAAAGAAATGACGTGTAAAGGGTGAAAAGAAAGAATCCCTCTACGAACATTAGGCAGAAACCAGGTCAATACATAATCTATCGAATATCACAAAAATGATGTCTGGTATTGAAGAAAGACATCATGGACCCAGTAATGCAATGCACAACCCTTCCCAGCTACTCAAGATTATCTTAAAAGAATTCTTGTTTCATTATCACGAAGATTAAACGCATAATCTATTGACATCTCACTCCGAGAGTGTTGATATTGAAAAGGTGGAAGTCTGCTCCAGCCTCCGATCACTAAAACCAAAAAGCACTAATTGAGTCTAGAGCCAAATGAGATCATATCATCAAATCTCACATAGGACACAAAAGTACATTTGTATTAAACATCAATGATACAAAAGGTACAAGAGTCGCTTATATGTCTATGTGACTTTGCATGTCTTTGTGACATGGCGCAGAACATTCAATAGTAATACTTAAGTAAAGTATGCACGATGATGAATGGAAATCCTACCAGTGCTAACATCAAGCCAACGTTGAACGTAGGTCACTGATTTGAAAATGATTGTTTAATGATTCAATTAGTGTTAACTAGTAATCTAAGTGATCTAGTAGTTATCGTGTTTTTCTGGAATTTGTTTTCGAAAAACACAAACAGCATTTCCTTGATTCATTCAAGTAAAGTGTTGGATTACCAAGGTTACTTACGATGTCACAATATTGAGGAGGGGAGATTGTTGTAATTAAAGTTAGTAGTTGACTCTCATGCTTAGACCGCACTCCACACATGACTTCACTATCAAATATTCAGGCGTAACAAGATTATGATTATGTTTGATGGTCATCAAATATAATCAGGGGGAAGAGAAGTGTTCTAGCTGAATATTTTGATAGAGCGCAACAATTAGGGGGAAGAAATGTGTACATCCAGGACTTAATTGACTTTGGTGTACACAACATAGTGCAACAACTAGGGGTAAGAAATGTGAACATCCGGGACTTAATTGACTTAGAGGTTATAGTTTCTTTCTTCTATGAGTTGTTTGTGTGAAGTATGTGCATACGAATGGTTGTTTATTTGGGGGGAAGCAATTGGGGGGAAGATACATTTATGTACAACAACATCAACAACATCTCTACCTTTCAGAAGGAAGAACACTGTCATATTTATTCCTTCATGTCTCATACTCAAAGTTCAAAGATACACTTCCGCAACTCTGATAAATCAAAGAACTTCCTCAAATCATCAAGTTGTTAATCAAGACAAAAGTTCTACATAAGGAAGATTGTAAGCTGTCAAGAAAGTATGAGTATGTTGGTTAGAAGCTTCAAAAGACAAATCAAGATGGATTCACGGTAAAGAATGATGATATGAAAAGATCTCAGAGGCAAAGTCAAAAAGGAAAATGGAAAGATCAAGGTAAAGATCTCTAGAGCATGATTGGAACAAGATCACTATTACATAACAAGACTCAAGACAAACAAGCATTAAAGTTCAAAGATCAAAGTCACAAGAGAGATCTCAATGATCATCCTTTAGGGGGAGATTGTTACGAATAAGAAAATGATGATCATTAATGCAATCAAAGAAAGATCTCAATGATCGTCCCTTGGAGGAAGATTGTTAGGAATGATAAAAGTGACGATCTTATTGAGATAAATGTCTTATAATTAATAGAGAAATAATATTGTGTAATAGGTTAGGTGATAGGCTCGTGACTTAAATAAAGTCACGAGACCTGACAAATAGCTAAAAGCTAAGAAACAAGAGCTCATTGCTCTTCCTTGTAATTGGGTATAAATACCCCATCACCACCTTATTAGTGAGGTGTGTCTTCTAATCTTATTCTTATCTTTTCTCTAATCCTCCTCCTCTCTCTTTCTCTCTCTACTTTCCATCTTTCTCTTTCTAAAATAAACATACACACAACACCTAAACACACACTCTATTGCTTATTGATCTTAAATTCAAGTCCTAACACGTTTCATTTTCAATCATATTATGATTATTTTTACAGGTAACTAAGGTTACCGAATGGACTTATCGGAATATATATATATATATATATATATATATATATATATATATATATATATATATATTATTTGTTATAAATATTTACTTATATTTACTTATGTTACCTTATCTATTTCTTTTATTGTATAAGTATGTATCGTTGAGATATCGGATTGATAAGATATTTTAGGGTGAGACGTCAACCATCACACCACTAAATTTGTATGTGTTAATTATACATCGCATCTAGCTTTATGTTCAATCGTGAAGACTCTGTTTGGAAATGAATGATTAAAATAGGACATTAACTGGACTAGGTCGTGTCCGGACGTCGTTGCATTTGCTTGTGTGATTAAGATTTGTTTACTTAAGACTTGCTTGAGGTGAGTTCTTGTAGCCCTATTTTTCTACTGTTTTTCCGTTGGGGGAAAATGATACTCAAATGTGTTTTGAACTGTTTTTCTTTTGAACTGTGTGAAATGTGGTTTTGTTTTTGGGACAATTATGTGCTTATGATTGCTATGTGAATTTATGTGATGTAATTTTACTTGCATGTACTATGTTTGGCATGTCAAGGGTTGTCATTTTACTTGTGTAAACTATGTTTAGCATGGCAAGGGTGATTGGCAATGATTTGCCATGTCTATTGTGGTCCTGCCCTAATATAATGCTCCAGCTGGTAGGCCCTTTAGGTGCATAAGTGACATGTTGTATTTTCATGACTAGCGGGGATGCTAGGGCATGGTGATTGACTAGAGGGGATGCTAGGTCAGTTACATGATTAGCAAGGATGCTAAGTCATGGGTGATTCGCATATATTCATTGTTGTATTGCACTATTGTCCAATGATTTGAGATATTGGCACAGCTTTTGGGTTTAAGGTCAAACCTATGAGCTCACCAACATTATTGTTGACGTTTTTGAGTATCATTTTCAGGTGAAGTAAAAGATGAATAGGTTGGTGATATGTGATAGTAGGATTAGGAGTATCCTGTGTGGTTTTTTCATGTGAAGCCTTGCTTGTTTATTTGTTTGGTTCTTAGTATTTGGAAGTTTTGGTTTAAGTTTGGATTTGGACCCCTGTGTGGGCATTTGGAATTGTAAGAGATTATAGATTTGGTTATGATTTGGGACATCACTCAAGGTTTGTTCGAGGTTGATGGTCTTCGTAACACTTGAAGTTTATGCATTATAGTTTTTCTCTGTATTGTATCTTGTTTTATGATTGATCATTATGTTGCATTCTTGAGTTTCCACCATTGTCGGGGTGTGACAGATTGGTAATCAGAGCCCAGGTTATAGAGAACTAGGTGGTTTGGCCTAGACTATAACCTAAGATCCGTCATTTAGTTGCGTATAGGATCTATGTGCGCGGTGTTCCGCTTTTGCTTGCTTTCGCGTGTTCGCGGTTTGGTGCTTTAGTTATGTCAGTCATTGAGATGTGTGAGCTCAATACTGAGTACGACTGGGAAAGGATGCGGATATAAATACGGTGGCCAACGTAGTTATAAAATTATCACAACTTACTCGTACTTGGTAATACCGTTCACACAAATTGATGTTGACACCATAGGGTGGTATTATGTGTGTGTGTGTGTGTGTGTGTGTATATATATATATATATATAGTAAGGTATTCTATATATATGTTAGTCTTCCTACCTACCTAACGTTGCCCATGTTCTCCCTCGTGTAGATAATGCCGCCAAGGATGAGGACCCGAAGTGTTGGCCGGCCTGTTGTCGAATCACGAGGAGGGGAACAGGTGAACGGGTTGGTAGAGGTGGGAGGGGTAGAGGGCCTAGGGGAGGTAATGATGAGCGTGTTGACAAATTGAATGGTTAAGGGAATGACCAAGGGGAGCTAATGGGAATGTAGAGGGAGTCAATGGGGGTGTGGGAGGAGCACCCGAATTCTCGATGATCATTGCCCAACAATTGCAGAACCTCTTACCTGCCATTTTAGCTCAGGTTGGTAACCAAGGAAATGTTGGAAATCAAAATAGTAATGTGGTTAATGAGAACATTCAGGAGAACGTTAGGAATATGTTAGTGAATAGCAACCGGGTAGGTTATTCATATAAGGAGTTCTTAGCTTGTAACCCTAAGGAATATGATGGTAAAGGAGGTGCTATAGTTCTTACTCGATGGTTTGAGAAAATGGAGTCCGTGCAAGATATGAGTGGTTGTAGTATTGACCAAAAAGTAAAATACACTGCTGGTTCATTTGTGGGTAAGGTGTTAACATGGTGGAACTCTTAGATCCGCACGCTAAGCCAGGAAGTTGTTGTTAGTATGTCAAGGAATGACTTTAAGTTTATGATGATAGAAGAGTTTTGTCCTAGTCATGAGATGCAAAAGTTGGAAACTGAGCTATGGAATCATGTTATGGTCGGGGCTGGCCATGCGGCTTATACTAACAGATTCCATGAGCTGCCTAGATTAGTTCCCCATTTAGTGACTCCAAAAATTAGGAAGATTGAGAGATACGTGTATGGCCTTGCTCCACAGATCCGTGGGATGGTGGCAGCAACGGAGCCAAAGACTATGCAGAAGGATGTGCAGATTTATGGTACACTAACCGATGAGGCTGTTAGGAATGGATTAATTAAGAAGGTTGAGAAAAGAGGAAACGTGGGGGAACCTGGCAATAATAAGAATGGTAGGAATGATAATAAGAGGACTAGGACTGGAAATGCTTTTGCTACAACTGCAAACCTTGTAGAAAGAAAGAATACAGATGCTTGGCCCAAGTGTACCACCTGCAATTCCTACCATGCACCCGGAGGGCCTTGTCGCATATGCTTCAAGTGTAACCGCCCGAGTCATTTTGCTAAGGATTGTAGAGTTATGCCTAGGAATGTGAACCCGGTAAATGTAAGGAACCTAACACCTGCTCGTGGAGCATGCTATGAATGTGGTAGTACCGGCCATCTCAAACCGGCATGTCCTAGATTAAATAGAGCACAACGGCCGAGAGGAAACCGTCCAAACCAAGTTGTTGCTAATAACGAGGGTCAGGGTCGTTGAAACCCAGGGAACCAAGCTAGGGGTAGGGCATTCATGTTGGGAGCAGAGAAAGCTCGCCAGGATCCGAACATTGTGACGGGTACGTTTACTTTAAACAATCATTTTGCCACTACCTTATTTGACTCTGGTGCCGACTATAGTTTTTATTCCACTACTTTTATACCTCTGTTAGGCATAGATCCCAGTGAATTAGGGTTCAGATATGAGATTGAGATAGCTAGCGGGCATCTAGTAGAGATTCATAAGGTTATTAAGGGTTGCAAACTAGAAATCGAGGGTCATGTATTTGACATCGATTTGATACCATTCGGGCATGGGAGTTTTGATGTGATTATAGGTATGGATTGGTTGTCTAATCATAAGGCTGAAATAATATGTCATGAGAAAGTAGTGAGGATACCACTACTAGATGGCAAGGTGCTTAGAGTATTAGGAGAAAGACCAGAAGAGAAAGCAAGACTTTTGATGAGTGATAAGGTTAGCGATAAGAAACAAGAAGAGATTGTTGTGGTTAGAGATTTTCCCGAGGTATTTCCGGATGATTTATCAAGGTTTGCCACCTCTCCAGGAAATTGAGTTATGGATTGAGTTAATCCATGTAGCTGTACCAATTGCAAAGTCTCCTTATCGTTTGGCACCTTTTGAATTGGAGGAGTTGTCGGGTCAACTCAAGGAACTCCAGGACAAAGGTTTCATTCAACCAAGCTCATCGCCTTGGGGAGCACCGGTTTTTTTTGTGAAAAAGAAGGATAGTTCTTTTAGGATGTGTATTGACTATAGAGAATTGAACAAGTTGACTGTTAAGAATCGTTATCTGCTTCCTTAGATTGATGATCTATTTGACCAACTGCAAGGGTCGCAGGTTTTCTCAAAGATAGATCTTAGGTCTGGATACCATCAGCTGAGAGTGCATGAGGATGACATTCTAAAGACTGCGTTTAGAACTCGTTATGGACATTTTGAGTTCACACTAATGCCCTTTGGTCTGACTAACGCACTGGCGGTATTCATAGATTTAATAAACAAAGTTTGTAGGCCATATCTTGATAAGTTTGTGATAGTGTTTGATAAGTGCTTAATTACACATATCTTTTACCTCTAAAAACGAGCTTAAATGACCAAAAACAGACAAAAACTGCCAAATATATGTTTGTTTTGCATTTGTATTGTGCAGGAAGTGGATATCATCAAAAAGGTGTAGTTTCTTAGGCATGTGATAAATGCTAATAGGATTCATGTAGACCCTAGTAAGATTGAAGCTGTTAAGAATTGGAAATTCCCTAGAACTCTGGTATGTGCTTAATTACACATACCTTTTACCTATAAAAACGAGCCTAAAATGACCAAAATATATCAAAAATGCATTGTACATGTGTGTTTTGTGATTTATGATTGTGCAGGTAACGGATATTCACTAAAGGAAAAAAACAAAGCCAAAACCGACAAGACCAAGCACGGGAATGGAAAGAGCGTGAAAAGTCAAAGCCAAAGACGTGTTTATCTTAAATGGACCAACCCGGACCCATTTAATGGGCCAAGCCAGCCCATTAAGCCTTTATCTATAAGCTTTAAATCATAAAAGTCCATTAAAACCTAAGGCCCAAACCAAAAGCCTATTAGCCAATCCATTACACCATTAGTCTTTAAAGGTTTACATCGTTAGTCCTTGAGGACTAACACTGCTAGTCCTTATGGCTTTACATCGTTAGTTCCTGGTTATTACACCATTAGTCCTTAAACAATTACACCCCTAGTCTTAAACCAAACCCTGTTATCCTTTAAACCCTAACCCCGTTACAAAACAAACAAATATAAACAAAACTAAACAACCCGCCAAATCCCACTATTCATCCAAATCCCCTAAACTACGACAAACCCCCCCTCAACCCTACTTACCCCACCCTCACAAACTGCCAATTCCACCTTGGCAATCCTAGGATGCTTGATTGGACGATGAGACATGGATAACAATCAATGGCTATGATAAAGCTTAAAGAAGCACAAAATGGATTAAACGGCTCAGATTTATGGTGTGGAAGCCTCTCACAAAAGAAACACACCCTGCACCTTATATTATATAAATAGGCTTTATTTTCATTGTAACATTATCGAGTGTAATTTAGTTTAGGAGTAGTGTAAAATTACTTTCAGCTTATTTTCCAGCTTATTTTGCTTTTTGTATTTTAAACAGCTTTGTAATCATTTGGTTATTAATAAAATCTCTTTTTAAGCTTAAATTATCTCTTTTACTATTTTACCTTTATAAATCTAAATATGCTTGGAAGTTACTCATTTTTAGCTTAATAGATGATAAGCCAGTCATGGATGGGCTTATGGGTTTAGATTCAGCTTATTGATAACAAGCTAAATCCCTATAGCTTTAGGTTCTTCATTGTAAGCTATGGATGCAGGTTATTCCATTTTCATTTTACAAGTTTTCAAACAGCTTATTCTGCTTATTAATGCTTATTTGTGCTAATTCTTGCTTAATTGTGTTTATTCTGCTTTAAAATTGCTTATTCTGTCTTAATGTTATTTATTTGATCTAGTTTATATCATTTCATTATCTCTTTCTAGCTGAAAAGTAGTTTTATGTTTTTAAAGGGGTGTTTGGGTCAAGCAGCATTAACTTAAGTTAATGCTGTTTGAGCTCACTTTAGTTCTCTTTCCAACTTTGATTAACTTTTAATAAGCCTTAGATTTAGTTTTTTTAAGTTTTTAATCAGTATTGTCAAGTTTCATAGATTATTTTATCAAAATATCAAATATGCGAAGTTTTAGTTTTCTTAATCTGGTTATAATTTAGATTTAGTCAAAATGCATTACAAAGTGTTTTGTTTATGCTTAATTCTGCATTCAAATGCACTAGAATGAATTTGAAGTGAGTTTCAGGTTTTAGTCTAAATTTTATGCCTTAAAACTGTCTTTGGTCTCAAGAACTAGCTAAGTTGTTTAGCCAGCTTTAATTTTCAAATTTGAGGTTAGATTTAAGATGTTTAGGGCTTGATTTTGATTGATAAAAGTTTAATGGCTTATAAGCTTTATCTGTTTTTGGATTTTAAATATTTATAGCATCATTTACTAGCTTTAAATTAAGGCTGCAAGTTGTGCTTGTATTTGAAAATTCCAAAAACAAGTAATATAGCTGCCATTTGCATCTTGCTTTTCTAGCTTATTGCTTAGGCTTATTTGCTTATGTATAGCTTAATTTTGTCCTTTGGATATAGGTGTTTTTAGTTTTTAGCTTTTTATTTAGCCTATTGAGTCCTAGGTTTTAGCTTTAAATCTGTCATTTCATATCAAAAAGCCAAAAATAAGTTTCATAAGTTCCCTCTTTCATTTTCAAGTTTTATAGCTTAGATTCGTATCCATTATTCTAAATTTAAGCATATTTGATATGTTAGGATATAGGACTTTATTTGTTTTTGATTTTTAGCCTTTAAAAAGCCTTTTTGATTATTGAAATTCAAGTTTGAATATAGCTGTTTAAAGCTAAAAAGCCAAAAACAGTCAGTGTAGTCTGCCATTTTCTTTTATCCTTTTCAAGCTTATTTGCGTAGCTTTTGATTTGAATTTCAGCTTATTTGTCCTCTTTAAGTGTTAGTCTTAATCAGTTTTAAGTCCTTTAGCTTTTTCCTTTAGCTTATTGTGCCCTTTTTCTTAGCTTAAAATTTATCAAAAGACCTTTAAAAATCTGTCTAGTAATCTGTCTTTATAAAAAAGAGAGATCACAGGGGTCGAACCTGTGACCTCCCCCTTATACTAGCCAACACCACACACTACCAACTCGCCCTTGGGTCTTTTTCGTTATAACTTCACCTTAGTTTTCTTTTAAACCCTTTTTAGCTATTAAGCCTTTTAGCCCTACTTTGCTTTTTAACAGCTTATTCCAATAAGCTGTATGAACCATTTTATTTTTCCTAGGCTTAGAATTGTTCAAAGCATTTTTTTCATGAATTTTTCAGAATTTTCCAATTTAGTTTAATATTTTTAATAATATTTTTAGGTTAAATTAGTTTTTAATTCATAATAAATATAATAAAAGTCAAAAAAATATAATTCTTTTAAAAAAAAATTCTTTTATCATTTAGGACCTTTAAAAATTAAATTTGCTTTTGTAGGGTTTAAATTTGATAATTTAGGTTTTAGAGTCGCGTTTTTAATTCCCGTTAACGTATTTTAGGTTCGATTTTCCCTTGGTTAAGGGCATTTGGTTGAGATTTGCATTTGAGTTATTTTATATATATACCGTCAACGAATCAGTGTTTATAGACGATATCTTAATTTACTCTAAGACTCAAGAGGAGCATGTAGAACACTTAAGGTTAGTCTTGGAAGTGCTCAAGAAGGAGAAACTGTATGCTAAGTTTTCTAAGTGTGATTTCTGGCTAAGAGAAGTGTAGTTTCTTGGGCATGTGATAAATGGTAATGGGATTCATGTAGACCCTAGTAAGATTGAAGTTGTTAAGAATTAGAAAGCCCCTAGAACCTCGTCTAAGGTTTGTTCGTTCTTAGGATTGGCTGGATATTACCGTAGGTTCATTGAGAACTTTTCTAAGATAGCTAAGTCTCTTACTATCTTGACTCAGAAGTGTAAGACTTTCGATTGGGTGAGGAACAAGAATTGGCATTTCAAACTTTAAAAGATAAGTTGTGTAATACGCTTGTTCTATCTCTCCCCAATGGTCTGGAAGACTTTGTGGTATATTGTGATGCGTTCGGATTAGGACTAGGCTGCGTGTTGATGCTGAGAGGTAAAGTGATAGCATATGCGTCTAGGCAGTTGAAAATTCATGAAAAAAATTATACGACCCATGATTTAGAACTAGGAGCAGTTGTGTTTTCCTTTAAGATTTGGAGACATTATCTGTATGGGACAAAGAGTGTCATCTATATGGATCATAAGAGTCTTCAGTATATCTTTAGTCAGAAAGAGTCGAATATGCGACAGCGTTACTGGATAGAGTTGTTTAGTAATTATGACTGTGAGATTCGCTACCAGTAAGTCGAATGTGGTGGCTGATGCCCTAAGTAGGAAGGAAAGAGTAAAACCCAAGAGAGTTAGAGCTATGAATATGACCCTTCAGTTGAGTATCAAGGATAAGATACTGGCGGCTCAGAAGGAGGCTGTGGATGAGTCTGCAGGATTGTAGAAAGGTTTAGATGAGATGATAGAACAGAGAAGTGATGGGACTTTGTACTACCTGGATCGAATATGGGTGCCTTTGAAGGGTGATGTAAGAACCCTAATAATGGACGAAGCCCATAAGTTAAAGTACTCAGTACACCCAGGAGCTAATAAGATGTATTATGACCTTAGAGATATGTATTGGTGGCATGGTATGAAGAAGGACATAGCGGTGTATGTAAGTAAGTGTTTGACTTGTTTGAAGGTTAAGGCTGAACATCAGAGGCCATCCGGCTTGCTGCAGCAACCTGAGATTCCTAAATGGAAATGGGAAAGAATAGCTATGGATTTTGTGACTAAGTTGCCTAGGACTAGTAGTGGGCATGACACAATCTGGGTCATTGTGGACTGGTTGACTAAGTCTGCTTATTTTCTACCTATACGTGAGGGTTATAAGATGGATAGATTAGCTAGATTGTACTTGAATGAGATAGTTGCTAGACATGTGTGCCGATCTCGATCATATCGGATCGTGATAGTCGTTTCACATCAAGGTTTTGGCAGTCAATGCAAAAGGCATTAGGAACCCGTTTAGACATGAGTACGGCTTACCACCCTCAGACCGATGGTCAAAGTAAGCGTACTATTTAGACTTTGGAAGACATGCTTAGAGCGTGCGTCCTGGACTTCGAGGGAAGTTGGGATGTTCATCTTCCGTTAGTTGAGTTTTCATATAACAATAGTTATCATTCTAGTGTGAGATGTGCTCCGTTTGAGGCATTGTATGCTAGAAAGTGTTGTTCGCCAATTATGTAGGCTGAGGTTGGAGAAGGTCAGTTGATAGGACCTGAGTTAGTGCAAGAGACTACTGAGAAGATCTTGCAGATTAAGGATAGACTTAAGGCTGCACGTGATCGTTAGAAAAGTTATGCTGATAAGAGGAGGAAGCCTCTAGAGTTTAGCGTAGGTGATGTCTTGTAGTTAGGGGTGTGATTTGTGATTTAAGTTTTAAATTTATATTTTGCCGACTTAACCAAAAACAACACTTTAACGGGCAGTGTACCCGGTCGGTGGGAGTTTCGTGGTAAGTAGGGTGTCGAACACTTAGAGCGAAGTTAAATCTTTCAATTTATTAATACTTTGGTTTTTCTAATCTAAGTTAGTCTAATCTATGCTAAACCTATGCTAAATCTATGTTAATCCTAAATCTAATGAATAAGGGGGTTTTCAGTGTGACAGACTGGCACAGGTTTTGTGGTAACTAAAACTAATTCAAGACACTTTAACCCACGCAAGTAAATTAACAGAAGATAAAAGAGCGGTCTAGCCAAATATAAGAAAACCGTATTAGCCATTATTAATCTAATCAGAATGTTGGTTTGTTTATTAGTGCAATGATTACTTATCTCGGGGCGGCGTATCATTCTTAAGACTTAGGCGTTACTTCTTTCTAAGAACTAGACACGTAGAATTCTATCACAAGTAAACGCATCCGCATAAAGCATCCTTATTTGCTGATTATAATCTATCTTAGGGATTAAGGCAATGGTGATCTTGTTAAACCCTAGCTCATAGAGACTTTACCCACTTACTGCTTAACGGCTCTTTATATACTAGTAGTCCACTGTCTGAGTCTTTACCAAATAATTAGAACGTACTCGTTGATACCAAGATCACCTTATGGCTCAAATAAGCACACAATAAAAGGGCAAAGATAGGTCAATATTTGTGATCCTATGATTCTAGATATATAAATTGCAATATGGAGAGTTATCCCGGACTCTTAGCCTACGCCCAAACAACACCGATGTAGCAGCCCATTAAATATGTAGGTCTAGATACAGTTGAATGATAGGTCGCATATTTAAGTAAGTAAACAAGTATTATGATAAACATAAACACGCAATTCAACGATAAATTAAGAAATCAAGATAAACAAACCAAACATTAAGATCTTCATAACAATGGCTAATACCCGAAGGTATTATCCTTTAAACATCATAATTAATACAAAAGTAATGATTTAGCCAAGGTAAACTAACCGAGTTAACGAATGATACCAAAAACTAAACGATTACAAGAGTATAAGAAATTGCACGATGTCTCCTATGGAATGAATCGCGTTGCACAACCTCTTCTACTCTTTTTCTCCTCTAAAAATCGACTTTTATGGTTTAGGTATCGAGAATATGATTTAGCACACTTAAAACTCATTTTTGAGTTTTCTATTTATAAGGTCTGAAGTCGGTTTCGATTTTAGGTATTAGCCATTATTATGAAGATATGAATGTTTGGTTTTTGTTAAAATCTCGATTTCATATAATTTGTCATTGTATGCTTGTTTATGTTAATCAATAACTTGTTTACGTGCTTTGAATGCGGACCTAAAATTCACTCAACTGGATCGAAGTAATACGGACCAAGTAATCTAGATGTTAGGATAGCTCTCCATATAGTAATTTATACATCTAGAATCATAGGATCACAAATATTGTTCTTCTAATCCGTGCTAAGGATACGCTTCTGGCATAACTAGTTAATCAGATATTGCCTTTGGTTTATTGAACATGTTGACTAGTAGGTGAATCTAGATAATTCAACAAATAATGTTCTGATTCCATTGGATAGTTGGACAAGTGGACTACTAGAGTATAAATTGCCATTAAGCAGTAAGTGGGTAAAGTCTCTATGAGCTAGGGTTTAACAAGATCACCATTGCTTTAATCCCTAAGATAGATATTTAATCAGCAAATCAGGGATGCTTATGCCCGATTCTTTAATTTGTGACAGAATTTAAAGTGTCTAGGTCTTAGGATGAAGTCCCGCGCCTAAGTCTCAAAGTTGATAAGCCTCAACTGAGAAAAGTAATCATTGCACTAAATAAACAAACCAACTTCTAATCGAATTAATGATGGCTAATACAGTTTTATAGTCATTAAGGTCATGACCGGACCCCCCCCCCCACTCTTTACTTCTATTAATATGCTTGTGAGGGTTAAAAGTCCTTGAATTTATTTATTTTTTTCAAAAAAAAGTACCACCACCAACCCCGTTGCCGCAGTCTCTCAGGATGGAACACCCCCCACTTTACCTGTTAGAATTAGGAATATAACTAACATAGGATCAGCAAAGTCTTGACTATAGATTCGCATTAACTTAGATTAGATAACCAAAATATTAATAAATTTAGATATTTAACCCCCCTTCAAGTGTTCGACACCTTACTTACCACGAATCTACCACCGACCAGGTACACTGCCCGTTAAAGTGTTGTTTTTGGTTAAGTCGGCAATCATAAAAATATACACCACACAATAACACATCAGGGATTAAGGCAATGGTGATCTTGTTAAACCCTAGCTCATAGAGACTTTACCCACTTACTGCTTAATGGCAATTTATACACTAGTAGTCCACTAACCAAGTCTTTACCAATTGATTAGAACGTACTCGTTGAAACCAAGGTCACCTTATTGCTCAACTACGGCTCACCATCAACGGGTGAAGAAAGGACGATAATTATGTATCCAATTTGTCTAGATTATAAATCACAATATTGGAGAGCTAACCCCGCATTTAGAAACTTGGGTCCGTATCACTAGATCCAGTTAGAATGATCGGTCGCCTACAAAAAGCACGTAAACAATATAATGATAAAACATAAACAAGCATTCAACGATAAAATAAGAATCGAAATAAACCAAAACCAAACAATAATGATTTTTCATAATAATGGCAAATACCGCAGGTAATAGCCTTTAAACGTCATAATTGAATACCAAAGTAATGATTTAGCCAAGGAAAACTAACCGAGTTAACGAAGATACCAAAACTGAACTATTACAAGATATAAGAAATTACACGTTGTCTCGTATGGAATTAATCGCGTTGCTCGACCTCTTCTTCTCTTTTTCTCCTCTGAAAATCGACTTTTATGGTTTAGGTATCGTGAAAAAAGATTTTGCCACCCTAAACTAATTTTTAGATTATCTATTTATAGGGTACTGAATTCGATTCGATATGCGATCCAAAATTGTTGGATACGGTGTATTAGGGGTTCTTTGAGTAGGGACCACGTTTGATATCTTCTAGAATATTTTATTCCCATATAGCTTGAATACGACGTATTGCCTTCTTCTGGATACAGCGTATTGGATCTTGTTTCTGTGGTCTTTGGTAAATGCAGGCACAGATACGATGTATCTTCCTTGATGGATACGGCGTATTGGTTGTCAGAACAGTAATCTTTAAAATATATTCGTTTAAGCTCCAAAATGCGTGCCTTTTAGTTAACTTTCACCAAGTACTCCATAATTACTACAATTCTCAAATATAAAAGATTAAGTAACAGTTCTTTGCAATAATTAAACAAAATGGGTTAATTACATGGGATAAATGATGCTATAAAATAGACGTTATTTAATGTCTTCAAATATCTCCCTACTTGAATCCTACATGACCTTAAGTAGCCATTAGAAGTTATTAAATGTATCCCTAAGGATTTTTCCCTTTAAGCATTTATTTGATCTATTACAAGTACATAAACCAAACACTTCACGAAATAGGAAGATGAAAACACTCAAATCACTCAACTATTCTATGTGGGTAACAAAGTAACTAATTCGCATCAGTTGCTCGGTCATGACGAGTATTCTATCATAGACTTGGCAAGGATACACGTCTCCACCACTAGAGCTAAGGAGTAACAAGTTTATAAAGGTAAAATGGTTTTTGTTGTAAGGATTAGGGTTGATCATTCTATAATTTTTCACCAAAAGTACCACACCAACAAGGCAGCTGAAGCACACATACATGGCCGTAATGACAGAATAGACATGTGTGTTAGATCACATCCTCATTCGAGTTTAACTAAGGGTTAGGATGAAGAATGATATAGGGTAGGGATCTTCTAACTTTCACCAATAGTAATAAACCAACAAGGCGGCTGAGACATGCATGCATGGCCGTAACGACGGAATAGACATACATGCTCGATCACATCCTCATTCGCTTAAAACCTATGGTTAATGATTAGGAAAGGGAATTAAATTGTTGTTAATTAAAAATTACGAAACAAATAGACTATGTCCAAGATATAAGTTGCTAGACACTTTTTCCTGACCGTTACCATGATAAAGACACAACTATTTACAAACATCTTGATCATTGATAAAAAACAACAACCTAAGTTGGCGTTCCCGTAACGGTCAACTTCCCAATCATCCCATACTTTACAAACTTTTACAAGACAAGTGGCGATATCTACCACTTTATACAATACTATACATCGTTGATTTTTAAGACGTGTCAATGAATAATCGAACCTTCGTATAATTCCTTCGGTCTAAGCTCTTGTGATTATCTCTAAACTTTCCTTCTATCTTTTTTTTGCTAACACTATACTACGAAACTCGATGTAATTTCACCATCTTCACGATCATAATAACTCCGGATAATTCCTTCGGTCATTCTTCATTCTTTGGATGTACCAATAATTGCGTTGGTAGTAAAAATACATGAGTTTTGACTACTTTATACATTCCCATTTGCAATGTGCAAATTTCTTTCCAACCGTACCAAAGATAAAAAAATTGACCCAAGACTCAAGAAATACATACTTTACACTTTAAGCGACTAGCAACTGATAAATGGACATAATCTAACAGGGTAGGCTAAGGTGTAAAGGTGTAACGAAATAGATAGTTGGTGTAATTCCTAAAGGATTAGCTTTACGGGTTGTTCTAGGGGTATCTTACTCTTAAGATGAGAGTAAACAAAGGGTTTATACGGGGGTTAACTAACCAGTGTGGTTAGTTAATAAAACAACATGTAAAGGCTTTTTGGGTGTAATCCTAAAAATTTACCAATTTAAACAAGTTACTCCATCTAAATCCATAGTACTCATTATTGTGGTCTCGAATAGATATACCAAGCCAAGTTCTAAAGTCTACAACATCATCAGCACACTCATATTTTTGTGGAATTTGGGTAAACATTTGGAAACGGATAAGGTTAAATCCTCACAATATCTAACAAGGGTTATTGTGTGCGGGTTATGTATCAAGTAATTTCACAAAAGTATGCTTGAATTTTTTTTAAATTTGAGCATAATTTAAGCATTTTAGTGTGAAAAATAGGACAAGTATCATTCTAATTCCCATCCCCCCACTTGAATTATACAACGTCCTCATTGTATAGATAAAACATTAAAAACGAGAATTAAAAAAAACTAGAATGAGAAACTCCCCTGATATTTTGCTCGGTATATTCTCCAAGTTGAGTTTATGAGCAAGAATATGTGTTGTAAATGCGTCTGGATGCCATCATGACTATAATCACACATAGGACTCCAGATGATTGATACTTCACCAACTTCATTGATTTCTTTGCTTTCGAGGTCCTGTGCAAAATATAGAAAAAACATGCATTCCTATCTTGGTACCTACGGTTAATTTAAACAAAACTAAACAAATTGTACAGAAAACCAATACGTCGTATCCATAAACTAGAATACGCCGTATCAGAAAACCTATAAAAAGTATCTAATACGGGTCAGTCTATTGGATATGCCGTATCATGTGCATGAATATGCCGTATTGACATAACTGACAATAATGTTTTTAAAGTGCATAAAAATAAAGGACTGATAACGTCCAGACAATCAATACGCCGTATGGTATGGAGCGGATACGCCGTATTGATGTTTGGGAAGACAAACTCAATAAAAATAAATAACAATCCGGGTTGTCTCCCGAGAAGCACTTTTGTTTACAGCGAAGTCTTTAAGTTAGACTTTTCTTCAGCTTCCTTTACGTTGTATCCTGTTCAAATTCCACCACTTCTTTGTCTTATGCATCGGTATATTCGTCGTGGTATTTCTTTAACCTTTGTCTGTTGACTTTGAAGTTGACTCCATTTCTATCGATGATCTCTATGGTTCCATATGGATACATAGTTTTTACTACGTTTGGCCCATACCACCTTGATTTGAGCTTACCCGGATGCATCTTAAATCTGGAGTTAAATAGAAATACCTTGTCTCCCACTTTGAAGTCCTTATTCCCACCAAGTCTAGAGTCGTGCCATTTCTTAGTTCTTTCTTTGTAGATCCGGGTCTTTTTGTATGCTCCATCTCTTAATTCCATCAATTCATTAAGTTCCATGAAACGGTTCTTTGCTGCAGTTGTGAGATCCATATTACATTATTTTAGCACCCAATATGCTTTATGTTTGATATCCACAAGCAAGTAATAAGCTTTTCCATAAACCAATCTAAAAGGGGTGCATCTAGTAGGTGTTTTATAGGCGGTTCTGAATGCCCATAACGCATCGTTGAGTTTTTCTGACCAATTCTTCATATTATATCCAACAGACCTTTCCAAGATACATTTATTAGCCCTATTGGTCACTTTGGTTTGCCCATTAATTTGAGGGTGATATGTTGTTGATAACTTATGTGTTACCCCATACCTTTGCAAGGCTTTTCAAGTTGAGAGTTACAAAAATGTGTACCCCGGTCACTAATTTAAGCTTTAGGAACTCCAAATCTTGCAAATAGCCTTCTTAAAATTTTTATCACAACGTGAGCATTGTTTGTAGGAAGTGCTTGAGCTTCGACCCATTTTGATACATAATCCACTGCTACCAATATGTATTTGTTTCCCTTTGAATTAGGAAATGGTCCCATAAAGTCTAGCCCCCATATGTCAAACACATCACATACCTGAATATTGTTCTAAGGCATCTCACTTCTTGATGATATGTTTCCAGATCTCTGACATGCATCACATCTGATTACGTAATCTTTAGCATCTTTAAAGATGTTATGCCAAACTAATCCTGCTTCATAGACTTTCCTTCTAGTAATTGACGCACTATGATGACCCCCAGTTGGTCCAGAATGACAATGTGCCAAGATTTCATGGATTTCGTCTCCAGCAACGCATCGTCTCATTATATTATCCGGACATAGCTTGAATGCGTATGGTTCATCCTAAAAATAATTTTTCACTTGAGAGAAAAATCTTCTTCTTTTTTCAGGAGTCTAATTTTGAGGCACAATCTTTCCAACAATATAATTAACGTAATCAGCATACCATGGTTCGTCCTCATTTAACTTGGTTTTCAGTATCATAAGATGTTCGTCGGGAAACTTATCAGCAATTTCCTCTTCTGCGAATGTTCCCAAGTTTGGTTCTCAAGTCTTGAAAAATGATCCGCAGCTAAGTTCTCTACCCCTTTTTTTATCTTTAATCTCAATGTCAAACCCTTAAAGACGCAGAACCCACCTTATAAGCCTTGGTTTGGCATCCTGTTTTCTAAACAAATACTTCAAAGCTAAATGATCAGTATAGACAATGGTTTTTTATAAGATAAGGTACGGGCGAAATTTATCAAAAGAGAAAACAACTGCAAGAAGTTCTTTTTTGGTGGTTGTGTAATGCTCTTGGGCGTTATTCAGAGTTTTGCTGGCATAATAGATTGGTTTGAATTTCCCGTCTATTCGTTGTCCTAACCCAGCTCCAACAGCGAAGTCACTAGCATCACACATTAATTCAAAGGGCATGTTCTAATCGGGAGATATGATGATAGGCGCAGTGGTTAGTTTTTATTTCAAAACGTTAAATGCCTTTGTGCAATCATCGAAAAAATTAAACTTTGCGTCTTTCATTAAAAGCTAGGTCATTGGTTTAGAAATTATAGAAAAGTCTTTTATGAACCTTTGGTAAAATCCAGCATGCCCTAGAAAGCTTCTCACCCCTTTCACGTTTGTTGGCTATGACAATTTAGCTATCACATCGATTTTAGCTCTATCAACCTCAATTCCAGCCCTAGAAATTTTGTATCCTAAAACAATCCCTTCTTTTACTATAAAATGACATTTTTCCCAATTCAGCACAAGGTTGGTTTCTTTACATCTAGCAAGCATCCTATCTAAATTAGCTAGACAACAATCGAAAGAGTTACCGAATACCGAGAAGTCGTCCATGAATACTTCCATAAAGTCTTCCACCATGTCGTGGAAAATTGCCGTCATGCATATTTGAAAAGTATCCGGTGCGTTGCATAATCCAAACGGTATTCTTCGGTAAGCAAAAGTCCCATAAGGACAAGTGAATGTTGTCTTTTTTTATCTTTGGGTGCGATCAGAATTTGGAAGAATCCTAAAAAACCATTAAGAAAACAGTAATATTCATTCCCACATAAACGCTCTAACATTTGATCAATAAAGAGAAGAGGGAAATGATCATTTCAAGTCACATCGTTGAGTTTACGATAGTCGATGCACACTCGCCATCCTGTAACTGTGCGAGAAGGAATTAACTCATTATTGTCATTCAGAACTACCGTCATTCCTCCTTTCTTTGGAACCACGTGGATAGGGCTGACCTACGAACTATCTGAGATTGGATAAATCAGTCCTGAATCAAGTAACTTCACAATCTCGTTTTTCACTACGTCTTGGACTTTGGGATTCAAACGCCTTTGGGGTTGAATGACCGGTTTGTAGTCATCTTCTATTAGAATCTTGTGCGTGCAATATGATGGACTGATTCCCTTGATGTTCGACATTTTCCAAGCAATTTCCCCCTTACGTTTCTCCAATACTTACAGAAGTAACATTTTCTCCCTTTCGGAAAATTTGGATGAGATAATTATAGGAAAAGATTTGTCTCCATGGAGGTATGCGTATTCTAAGTGTTGAGGCAAATTTTTAGCTTAGGTTTCTTCTCATCGATCTCGTTAGCGCTACCGAATAAAGTTGTTCCATCTCAACTTTATTGTTCTGCTTAACTGGATACGGCGTATTGACAGCTTCAATACGCCGTATTGAATCAGAGTCATCAGCAGCTTCATATTCACAACTTTCAAGGTCTGATTGTTCAATTGATTTTTCTAGCCCTTTTAATAAAAATGAATCAGTCGTATCGTTAGCCAGTAATTCCTGGGCCTCTCCGTTGATTGCGTCGTCCAAGTCATTAGTCCTGTAGCATTCATCATCTTCAGTTGGTGATCTCATGATTGATTGGTCCATGTCGAAGATTACTTCATCGTCCCCTACCTTTAGTGTTATCTTTTTATTAAACACGTCTATTATAGCTCGAGCAGTTGCCAAAAATAGTCTTCCTAAGTTTATAGGAACTCTAGAGTCTTCGGGCATATCTAAGATAACGAAGTGTATTGGAAGGACGAATTTATCAACTTTGATGAGTACATTTTTGGCGATTCCCCTTGGGTATCGGATCGACCTATCTACAAGCTCCAAACTTATTCTTATAGCTTTTGGTTCCCCCAAACCGAGTTTTTCATACATCGTATACGGTATCAAGCTTATACTAGCTCCTAGGTCTGCTAACGCATTATTAATGTGTAATTGGCCAATGTCACAAGGGATAATAAAACTCCCTGGGTCTTTTTCTTTTGATGGAAGCTTGTTTAATAATACTGCCGAGCATCTTTCATTCATAGTAATCGTACAAGCTTCTTCGAGTCTGGCCCTATTTGTCAGTAAACCTTTCAAAAATTTGGCATACTTTGGCATTTGAGCGATTGCTTCGATGAAGGGAAAATTGATGTGGAGTTGCTTAAGGTTTTCCAAGAACTTTTTTGTTGAGCCTCTTCTTTTTCTTTTCTTAATCTTCAGGGAAAAGGAATAGGTGGCGTTTGTACTTTACTTGTTTGCTGAACAACAGGTTTGTCTGCCTTCTGGGATTGGTCTTTGGTAAGGACTTCGTTTGATTCAACCGGTTCGTCATGATTTATTACTAGGAGTTCTTTGGTATTTATATTGGTGTCATTATCTTGAACATATTGAGTCATTGTTTTTCCCCCTCTAGTAGTCCCTCCTTTGGCTTCCAGATTTGATATCGGAGTGTTATTGATCACTTTCAACAATCCTTGTACCTCGAACCTGAGCTCGCTTAACGAATTGTTTCTTTCTTTAAATAAGAGCTCGTTTGTTGTTCTAAATTCATGGATGAATGCTCTCATCTCCTCTTGCTCATGTTTTCCTTCTTTGATAAATTTGTATAACATTTCTTCCATCGTTAATCTCTTTTCTAGGTAAGCAAAGTGATATGGACGAAGTCTGAAGGTTCTTTCTGAAAAATAAGACATGATTCAAAGTAAAGCTATTCTAGAGAAATAAACTTGCAAAGATTTCGAAATATTTAGTCAATACGCCGTATACAATAATCGGATACGTCGTATTACTGAATCAGAATGAATACGTTGTATTGGTCAGAAAGTTGGATACGCCGTATTTATTGAAAGTGGATACGCCGTATCGGTTTGTCGACCAAAACAGTGTGTTATGAAAAGCAATTAAATAAAGAACACATAAACAAGACAAGAAAGCAATTAAAGACAGAATTATACACTAATCTAAATTACACTAATCCTAAGGGTTAGATCTAATCTAATCTAAAAACCAAAATATCAAATAAAAATTAAGAATAATTCTCACTCCCCGATAGCGACGCAAAAAACTTGATGTGTTGTAGTTAGGGGTGTGATTTGTGATTCAAGTTTTAAATTTATATTTTACCGACTTAACCAAAAACAACACTTTAACGGGCAGTGTACCCGGTTGGTGGGAGTTTCATGGTAAGTAGGGTGTCGAACACTTGGAGCGAAGTTAAATCTTTCAATTTATTAATACTTTGGTTTTTCTAATCTAAGTTAGTCTAATCTATGCTAAACCTATGTTAATCCTAAATCTAATGGATAACGGGGGTTTTCAGTCTGAGAGACTGGCACAGGTTTTGTGGTGACTAAAACCAATTCAAGACACTTTAACCCACGCAAGCAAATTAACAGAAGATAAAAGAGCGGTCTAGCCAAATATAAGAAAATTGTATTAGCCATTATTAATCTAATCAGAACATTGGTTTGTTTATTAGTGCAATAATTACTTATCTCGATGTGGCATATCATTCTTAAGACTTAGGCGTTACTTCTTCCTAAGACCTAAACACGTAGAATTTTGTCACAATTAAACGCATCCGCATAAAGCATCCTTATTTGCTGATTATAATCTATCTTAGGGATTAAGGCAATGGTGATCTTGTTAAACCCTAGCTCATAGAGACTGTACCCACTTACTGCCTAACGGCTCTTTATATACTAGTAGTCCATTATCTGAGTCTTTACTAATTAATTAGAACGTACTCGTTTATACCAAGGTCACCTTATGGCTCAACTAAGCTCATAATCAAAGGGCAAAGATAGGTCAATATTTGTGATCCTATGATTCTAGATATATAAATTGCAATATAGAGAGCTATCCCGGACTCTTAGCCTACGCCTAAACAACACCGAAGTTGCAGCGCATTAAATATGTAGGACTAGACCCAGTTAAATGATAGGTCGCATACTTAAGCACGTAAACAAGTATGATGATAAACATAAAGAAGCAATTCAACGATAAATTAAGAAATCAAGATAAACAAACCAAACATTAAGATCTTCATAACAATGGCTAATACCCAAAGGTATTAGCCTTCAAACATCATAATTAATACAAAAGTAATGATTTAGCCAAAGTAAACTAACCGAGTTAACGAATGATACCAAAAACTGAACGATTACAAGAGTATAAGAAATTACACGTTGTCTCCTATGGAATGAATCGCGTTGCTCGACCTCTTCTGCTCTTTTTCTCCTCTAAAAATTAACTTTTATGGTTTAGGTATCTAGAATATGATTTTGCACACTTAAAACTCGTTTTTGAGTTTTCTATTTATAAGGTCTGAAGTCGGTTTCGATACGGTGTATCCAATGTCTTGGATATGGCGTATTAGGGGTTTCTTAGAGTAGGGACCACGTTTGATATTTTCCAGAATATTTTATTCCTATATAGCTTGAATACGACGTATTGCCTTTCCTGGATACGGCGTACTAGATCTTGTTTCCTTCGTGGTCCTTGGTGAGTGCAGGCACATATACGTCGTATCTTCCTTGATAGATACGGTGTATTGGTCTTTAGAACAGTAATCTTCAAATATCTTCGTTTAAGCTCTAGAATGCGTGCCTTTTAGTCAATTTTTACCAAGTACTCCATAATTACTGCAATTCTTAAATACAAATGATTAAGTAACAATTCTTTGCAATAATTATACAAAATGGGTTAATTACATGGGATAAATGATGCTATAAAATAGATGTTATTTTATGTCATCAGTAGGTGACTATGTTTTGCTCAAAGTGTCGCCTTGGAAAGGTGTGGTACGCTTTGGGAAGAAAGTGAAACTAGCACCTAGATTTGTTGGACCTTTTGAGATTATCGAGAAAATAGGCCCAGTAGCCTACAGGTTAGATTTGCCTGAGGAGTTAGATGGTGTTCATGACACGTTCCACGTATCGAACCTTAAGAAGTGTTTGGCTAATCCAACACTGCAAGTGCCCTTGGATGAGATCCAAGTTGATACCAAGTTAAATTTTGTGGAAGAACTTGTGGAAATTTGGGAAAGAGAGTTTAAGAAGTTAAAGCGTAGTAGGATTGCCATCGTCAAGGTTCGGTGGAATTCGAAACGTGGTCCTGAATTCACATGGGAACGTGAAGATCAAATGAAGCTTAAGTATCCGCATTAGTTTAGTGATGATAGTAGTTGAATTTCAGGGTACAATGTAACCTTTGCCCTTTTTTGTGTTCTGAATATTTCATTTTTAGTCCTTTGACTATTTGACTTTTGTCAGTTTATTCCGATATTATACCGTGTTGACGGTGGTGATTTTGTTGAGAACTGAGTTAGTTTATGGTTCATTGTGTATAATAGACCTTTTTAGAGGTTATTATTATGTTAGTTAAGTTCCGGGTGGTTGACCCGTGAAATTTGAGAAATGCCAAAAAACGAGTCCTGACACGTCTGTTAATGTCCAAATGAGTTTTGAAGGGTTTAAAGTGTAAATACGTCGTGTAAATACTCTAGGTTAATGGAAAAGTATTTTAAAGTGAATCAAAATGCTAATTAACTTTGGGGAATAATTTACGGTTGAGTTTTACGAGCTTTTAAGTGATCTCAACACGAAAAGAAAGACCTGAACCCTCCTAGGATGCTTAAACTTGGTGTGTAAGCCTTGGGGACAAGAAGGCTTAATCTTAGCTAATCTTGTCCTAAGGTTGTACATTAATATTCTTTCCACCACCCTTTCTCATTATCCATTTTCATTTTCAAAGATCAAAAACACACACACACTCTCTCCTTGTGTGTGTGCGTCCGAAATAAGCCACCAAACAAACCCTTATATTTTTCAACTTTGATCAAGATCATGGTGATATAGAGTATTTTCGGGTTGATTCTAATAGCCGGGTATCCATTTAAACAACGTTTGGGTTGTCTGGTTCGCGTCGAAATTTATATTTTTAAAGATTTTCTTGTAAGTTTCTAAATTTAAATTTTGTTTGTCCTTTTGGGTTTATATTGATGCATAGATGTTAGTTGTACAAGTTGATCGTCGTAAAAAGTGAGTTTTAAAAACGAAACGAATAAAAAAAGGGGTGTTTGGTTGCGTCGAACGAAAAAAAGAAACAAAGAGAGTTTTGTAGTTTTGATGTTGTGGTCGTGATGGTTGAAAAACGTATATTGCTAGATAACTTATTTTGTATAGCTTATTTTGTGTGCATTTCATGGCTTATTTTGAGCTTATATGCTCGCGGCTTATTTAAGAAACACAAGAGATGTGTTTTTGGTTATTTGCTTTATATTGCGTATATTCGTAGACTATTTTTATGGCCTAAGTTGTTAACCGAATATATATTGTAGCTTATTAAGCTTATTTTAAAGCTTATGGACTAGTTTTTTTTGAGCTTTTGGACTTGCGGCCCATTAAGCACAAATAAGCCGTGGCTTATTTGTTGGCTTATTATGGTCCGGGTTATTTTCTACTTATTAGTATGAGCTTATGTAAATAAATGGGCCTTGGTTTTAGGCTTGGATCGTATTTTGGACGTATAAATACCTTAATGGACCCTTGTTGGGCCTTAAAGCCCAATAAGCGATAGTTAGTCGTTTTAAGAGTTTTGACGGACTTTTGAAAGTGAAATGTATTTACGAAGTGATATTGAACGTTATTTTGAGAAAAACGTTTTAGTAAACGTTAAAGATTTAGATTTTTGAATTTTGTCGGAAAGTGTCAAAATTGTGAAAAGTGTTTTGAATTAAGGTTTGAAACCTTGGAAAACGTTGTATAAACGTACGGGTCATGTTGAAATTTAGTAGAAAATTTATACTTAGAAAATTTTACTTAAGAACGTGATTTTTGATTTTAAATAATAAAATATTATTTTATTATTTTATTATTTTAATAAATTCACTAAAAGACAAAAAATATAGTTTTTCTCGAAACTTTATATGGTGCATATATATATATAGTTATTTATTATAAATATTTACTTATGTTACTTATCTATCTTCTTTAAATAATATAAGTATGTATCGTTGAGATATCGGATCAATAAGATATTTTGGGGTGAGACGTCAACTATCACATCACTAAATTTTTATGGGTAATTGTACAACGCATCTAACCTCTATGCATCAAACGTGAAGACTGTTTTAGAAATGAATGATTAAAATGGGACATTAACTGGACTAGGTCGTGTGCGGACGTCGTTGTATTTGCTTGTGTGATTGAGATTTGGTTGCTTAAGACTTGCTTGAGGTGAGTTCTAGCCCCATTTTTCTACTGTTTTTCCGTTGGGGGAAAATGTTACTAAAATGTGTTTTAAACTGTTTTTCTTTTGAACTGTGTGAAACATGGTTTTGTTTTTGGGACAATTATGTGCTTATGATTTCTATGTGAATATATGTGATGTAATTTTACTTGCATGTACTATGTTTGGCATGTCAAGGGTTGTGATTTTACTTGATAGTACTGTGTTTGGCACGGCAAGGGTGATTGGCAATGATTTTTGCCATGTATATTGTGGTCCTGCCCTATATAGTGCTCTAGTTGGTAGGCCCTTTAGGTGCGTAAGCGACATATTGTGTTTTCATGACTAGCGGGGATGCTAGGTCATGGTGATCGACTAGCGGGGATGCTAGGTCGTGTTACATGATTAGCGGGGATGCTAAGTCATGGGTGATTCGCATATATTCACTGTCATATTGCACTATTGTCCACTGATTTGAGATATTGGCACAACTTTTAGGTTTAAGGTCAAACCTACGAGCTCACCAACATTATTGTTGACGTTTTCGAGTATCATTTCAGGTGAAGTGAAAGATGAATAGGTTGGTGATATGTGATAGCAGGCTTAGGAGTATCCCGTGTGGATTTTTCATGTGAAGCCTTGCTTGTTTATTTGTTTGGTTCTTAGTATTTGGAAGTTTTGGTTTAAGTTTGGATTTGGACCCCTGTGTGGGCATTTAGAATTGTAAAAGATTATGGATTTGGTTATGATTTGGGACATCACTCGAGGTTTGTTTGAGGTTGATGGTCTTCGTAACACTTGAAGTTTATGCATTGTAGTTTTTCTCTATATTGTATCTTGTGTTATGATTGATCATTATGTTGCATTCCCGAGTTTCCGCCATTGTTGGGGTGTGACAGATAGGCTTACGTATTTCTAGCAGTATAAATAATTACTCTTAACGAAAACAAACCAACAGCTCCCACTTGGGAGTTAGCGTAGCTCATAAATTTATACTAACAATGGAAAGCGTCTAGCAACACTCCATTACTCCTAGAAATACCTGAGTTATGGTTTCAAAAAACATCTCAGTATAATGGTTTTTAGTTATTGATATTAATATCCCTCAGATAACGTTAAACCATAGATATGGATCATAACTCATTCCATATAGTTTAACTATTTAGTTTCTCGTTATAGATATTAATTTAAATTTACCAAATGTAATCAAGTAACACCTTGATTTACCCTTTGGGCATAGCCATGCAATTATCTGATTAATTCTGGAGAGGCAAGTGGAGGAAATTATATATTAACTACAAGTGTTGTGGATGCTACTTCACATCACTTCCAAAAATAGCCTTTATACCTACCTTATTCATGTCAATGTTTGACTTATAATCAAAACGTGATATCCACACATGCAAAACTTACTTGCATCTCAAGTTTAAGGATGGCTAATACAACCATTTTTGACATATTACTCATGACAAGGATGCAAAAGTAAATATTCGAAAGTTGGGGAAGTTCAATGTGCATCCCTTATGAATAATATATGAGTTTGGATGGAACAATCCACAAATTCAAAATGTATAACCAAACACTCATATTTGTCTTAATTTAACAATACTCCCATATTGTTAACCGACAATGGACATATTTAGAATAATTAAATTATTCAAGGATTAAACATGCAAATATAAGAAACAATTATTATATGATTGAAAACAAATACCACGTATATTATTTCATCATGAAAAATAAAAACTGTCTTACAATCTACATTATCCAAATACTAAAAACACAGATTTACATGAGACTACTAGCTCGAAGAAGTCATCTTCTCTTAGTATGACTAATGCTTATTAAAAGGTAACACCTTAGTAAAAGGAACAACTACGTTGTCATCTGTGTGAACTTTATCCAGTATAATATCACCCAATTCGATCACTTCACAAAGATAGTGAACTTAGGTACGATAATGCTTTGCACCTTTAGTGATTACTAGTTCATTAGCTATGGCAATGGCTCATGTATTGTCACAATACAATTTCATAGGTTCTTCATTTGTGGGAACAACACTAAGCCCATAAATAAACTTCATAATCCAAACAACTTCCTTAGAAGCTTCTGAAGCAGCCATATACTCAGCTTTTATAGATGATGTTGCTATAATGCTCTGCTTGGCACTTTTCTAGCCAACACCTCCTCCGTTTAAAATGAATACATATCCATTCTGAGACTTTAAGTAGTTAGCATTTGTCAGATATCCAACATCAGTGTAGCAAGTAACTCCGAGCTCCCGTTTTATGTCTCCATCATAAACACGAAACATATCTTTATTATTATGAAGATACTTCAAAATGTTCTTAGAAACAGTCCAGTGTAATCCTCCTTCTGTTGAAATTAGCCTGTTATATTATGTGCAAACGCAACAGCAGGTCTAGTGCATCTAACAGAATACATGATAGACCTATAACCGAGGCATAAAGAACTCTCTGAATGCGCTTAGCCTCATCAGGTGAAGCACCTTGAGCTTTGCTCAATCTTAGCTTTTCTTGCATTGGGATATCTCCACGCTTGGAATTCTCCCTATTAAATCTTTTCAAGAGTTTCTCAGTGTAAGCACTTTGACATAAACCAATTAATTTCCTTGGTCTATCTCTGTAGATCTTGATTCCATAGATGTATCCTGCTTCTCCTAAATCTTTCATAGCAAAACACTTTACAAGATAAGATTTTACATCTTGTAACATTGGAATGTGATTTCCCATGATTAATATGTCATCGACATATAAGATTAGGAACATACCATTACTCCCACTAGATTTTACATGTACACATGGCTCATCACGGTTTTGAGTGAAACTAAACTTCTTGATCTCCTAATCAAACCTTTTATTACATTGCCTTGATGCTTGCTTAAGTCCGTAAATGGAACGTTTAAGCTTGCATACTTGGTTTGGATATTTTGGATTGACAAAATCCTCAGGTTGCACCATATACAATTCTTCATTAAGATGTCCATTGAGGAAAGTAGTTTTGACATCTATTTGCCAAATCTCATAGTCATAGTACGCGACTATAGCTATAAGAATCCTAATAGCTCTAATGTTTGTAGTAGGAGAGAAGATTTCTTCATAATCAACCCCTAGGTTTGAGTGAAACCCTTCGCTACAAGACGAGCTTTATAGGTGTATATATATTGCCATCCATGTTTATATTCTTCTTAAAGAGCCACTTGCTACCAATAGTTTTACCGTTAGGAGGAAGATCAACTAAGTCCCAGACTTGGTTATCTTTCATGGATTGCATTTCCACGTTCATTGCATTAAGCCATTTATCAGACTAAGGAACTAGTAATGCAGCTTTGTAGTAAGTCGGTTCATTATGATCCCTCAACTCATGTTCCTCTGCATCGACATATAAACATATTCGATCAGGAGCATGACGTGTCCTTGTGGACCTACGAACAGGAATAACATCACTTTGAGGTCAACAATTTCTTGTTCATCGTCATGATGTAAGCTAGTGTTTTCAGAAGGATGTGTATCTTCTTCTTGAATTACTTCAAGATCTTCTAAACTCTCACTTGCTTCTTGTGTTATAAGACTATTCTCAAAGAATTTAGCATTTTGAGCAACAATAACTTTGTTCTCGGGTAGGTAGTAAAAGGAGTAAATCATTGTTTCCTTTGGGTATCCTACAAAGATACACTTAATAGCTCTAGGTTCAAGTTTCTTAGGTTTGATAAGCGTATCGTGCTTAACAAGAGCCTCACAACCCTAGACTTTTAAGTAAGACAGCTTAGAGGCTTGCCCTTGCCATACTTCGTATGGTGTCTTTTCAACCTTCTTAGTTGTAACCATATTAAGAATGCATGCAGCAGACTCAAGTGCATAATCCTAAAAGAACTTGGGTAGAGTAGTTTGACTCGTCATGGAGCGAACCATGTCTAACAAGGTTCTATTTCTACTCTCAAACATACCATTATGTTGTGGTGCATATGGAGGAGTGTGTTAGGAAACTATTACATGCTCCTTTAGATAATTCAAAAACTTTTGACTCATATATTCTCTACCACGATCAGAGCGTAAAGCTTTTATGGTCTTTCCAAGTTGATTTTGTACTTCTCTTTGAAAAACTTTGAA